>VSDK01026713.1:0-20958 GCA_009767595.1 Symbiodinium kawagutii
CGCATTTTGATGTGCATCGTTGCCCCCCCTTTCTTTCTTCCCACCCTGTTTTCTCTGCACATCACCCCCACTTGCCAGATTTTTCTAGCATGTCTTTAAAATCTGGAGTGTCTTGAGGACGTGTCTGGTCGACACTTCACACTCTCACCTTTCAGCATAAGCATCAATGGGGGTTGAGTGACCATCCTGTTCGCGCGTGCGGCGCTTGGTCAGTGGTGTGCGATGAAGCCTAGCCCTACGCCTAAAGACACGGCAGCTTGAGGACTATCTCCCCAGTGCAAAAAGAGCGAAGGTGCGTGCGCTGTCAAGCATTGTTTGTTTTGAACTCAGACCTTTTGATTTTCAGTGAGCGATTTTTCTTTTTAGCCCCAATGGTGGCAGGCGCAGCAGGGTCCAAAACGGTCTTCGGTTTTCCCTAGAGCCGAAATAAAAACTCATCATTTTTGGGCTACACACATTTGAAGAAACCATCATTTGGGTAAGTCAGTAACTCTGTTATGACCTTGTAGGAAGCTACAAGAAACCCAAATGATTTGGTTACAAACAAGAATTGGGGTTCCGTTCTCTGCCAGTGGTGAGTTGATTCTGCACTGCGATGGCCAGCTCTGCCCGAAAGGCCTCGAGGAGCTCCATCGTGGAGTGGGGCAAGAAGCTGGGCGTGCCCAGGCCGCACTTAGCAGGCGCTGGTCGGTCCTATCCCAAACGACAAATGTTTCGTGCAGCCAGGGTGTGTTCTTCTTGGACCTTGCTGTGCTGTTTAGAGCTTTTGTAGCTTTTGTGCCGTTTGTAGCTTTTGTAAAAATAGGCCAGAAACAGTTCTGGAGATAATGAAAGAACTTGAACGGACAAACACATGCCAGAAACAGGCTGCAAACTGGATACGTGCAACAAAGATTCTGCGAATTTTGATCGCGAACATGAATCCTCGGTGCTTGCGGTGGTTTCAGACGGGTGGCTGAAGCGTAGCAGAACCCAGGTCTGCGCCAAGCGTCACCTCTGGGCCGATGCCTTGGCCGTGCTCTTCCAAGAAATGCCGCGGAAGGAGGCCGCGGGGAGGGATCAGGCGAAGGAGAGGACAACTTCAGCACTTTCCTCGTCGATTTTGCTGCATTTTCACTCTTTTTTGACTCTAAACATAGCTTTGACTATCTATAACTAGTGAAACTATCGGAGTTGGTTGTATCAATATGGCTAGTTCATTCAACCAAGTTGGTTTGATAACAAGGCATTTTGATGATGTAGCCATATTTGCGGCATATCATGTAAATTGGAAATGCAGTTGCAGAGCAGTGACTTGCATTCTTTTCCAACAAGACAGAGCCACCCAGAGGATGATCTTCGATGGTGAGGGAGCCATCCTTGACTTTCCGCAGCAGCCACTCTAAGGGTTGTGGGATGGGTCCATAGCAACAAGAATTGCTAGATGCAGATCCACAAAACAGTCTAAGACCACAAAAAATCCAGGTATATATATAAATGAAAACCCAATGAAGATCGCAACAGATGTCTAAGCGGTTCTCGGGACAGCCAGGCTGTAACTTCTTGTGCATCGCTAAATGGTTGGATCCAGCTCGATATGTTGGTACCCCCCAAGTGATGTGCATGGTGAAGTTGTGGAGGTCTATGGACCCCCAAATCATGGTGACATTTGTTGCACAAGCTAGACGTGAACAACACCTTGTACCCACGGAAAGATGCCGAAATGTTATTGCTGTGCTAGTGGATGTTGCACAAAGATCATGGCCAGGATAGAGCTCACATTGACTTCACACTTGCGTTTCCAGTCAGTGAACATTGGTTCGAAATGAGGGTTTGAATACCCGTTTGTGCAGTATTCACATTGATTGAGTTCAAATAATGGAAGCAATTGATTTTTTGAAGTCACAAAAAAGACTGTAGACGACCTTCTTGCGGCTTAAGTCACGGATGGACCCCCTGTAGGGGGCAATCATTTCTCTTCCCGTCACTCTTTCGTTACACGGGGTGTCAGGTGGAGCCCAACATTGTGTGACTTGGGCTACGGATGTCATTTCTTGGTGAGTCAAGTTGATTGAGTGCCGGTTGGCTGAGCTGGCTGGTTGAGTGGTTGGCTGGTTGGGTAAGGGTTGCGCTGTTCAAAGGAGGATGATGGACAGTAGAAATGGGAACTGCATCCGAAGATAAACCATCCAACAGACTCCGGATTGGTTCTTGTTGTTTACACGTTCAGGATTCAGGATAGATCTTGTACTCTAGGGCTGTGTTTTGTGAACCCTGCGGTGCTCGAATCTTGTTCCATAAGGTTTGGGCACAACTGATCATGCCATGCCTACCCTCCAGAATAGTATAGTTGTAGTAGAATCTGTGCATGACATAAGTATATTCAAATAAAGGTTGTTTTTGAATATCTACAGGAACCCCCTATGATTTGTGGTGAAAACAAGGGTTTCCAACGTTGATGTTTCCATCGACCAACCGAGTGAATAATGTCACCATCCGCACACATCATGCATCAGTAATCAGCATCAACCACGATTAACCATGTTTCTTAACCATCATTGATAATCATATGGTGGTTTCTCAAAATAGGGGTACCCCCAAATCATCCTCCATATCAATGATTAATAGTACTAGACCAGCCATAACTTTGGGGGTTCCCTATGAGAACCCCCTCGTTGATCATCATATCTAGGGAATCTTCCACAGCTGACTTCACAAAGAGCAGCTGAAAAGTCTTCATCTTCAGGTGCTGGAACACGACGCGGGCAGCCTGCCAGCGTGGAAGCGCATGGAGCGGAGGGAGCTGGCCGGGGTTGTGGCACCGCACAGTTGATCTAACGATTGGGGAAATGGGTGAACAGAATTGGGGGGATATGTAGAACTTATTTGGAAGATGCTATTGTAGTTGGAATGGGTTACAAACGAACTTATCTAGTTGGGGTGTGCCCACGTTTTTGGGACCCGAAGCACCACTGGTTGATAGTGGGCTGTCCACAGTCATGGTCAGATAGCAGGAACCAAGTGGCAACAATACTTCTCGACTTGGGAAAACCCTCAAACTTGTCCACTTTTGGTGATACTCCATTTATGGACAGGAGCTTGCAAACTACCCTCTAAGAGTGGAGAGATTCGAAATTATTTGCTGCATAGTGAGTGGTGCAGGCCACCAGATGGTGAGTGGTGTAGGCTACCAGATAGATAAACGAGGGGTTTGAATCAAAAGTGGGTACAGGAAACAGTGTCTGAAGGAGCTCGGGATGATCTGTCCACAAATTAAAACATGAAGTAGCATTTTTTGAAGTGTGCAGTGGGCAGCTTCACTCCCAGTGGAGATTCTCTTCCGACCATTCCTTTTGAGGACTGGAAGGTTTAACCACCAATTAGCCACCAACTAGCCATCCATTAACCACCGCTCAACCATCAGTTCACCACCAATACATCAAACAAAAGATCCCTCCTCAACTCGCCACCCGTTGAAGGGAATGATTTAGCCAGGGACCCTTGCTGACGATTCGCACGTCCCGCCCTCCCTTCACCCAGCAGTTGCTGGTGAACCACTGAATCTTGGGATACCTCCATTGTGGGCACTGTGTATATGCCAACCAAATCGACCATGGAACTTACAGCAATGCCTCGAAGAATTTGTTGTTAGATTCCTCTGCTTTCAATGTGGCATGTGTGCTCATGATGGCCGCCTTGTTTTCTCCCAACTCCCATTGACTCACCGTGAATCCCAACATGGAGCAGCCAGTTACTTATTGAAATACCGATTTTCTGCCCTTACATCCCTGTTGTTGCTGGTCATGAACCCATCCTTAGCAAAAGAAACAGCTATCAATCCGTGGATCAAGCCATGGGGGTGGCTGAGACAGCGCTCAACTTCATGGGAGGAGGATAGCTCTGCAACTCTTTTCTGATGCACGTGCTCGCCCCGACTTGAAGCCCAATGTGCGGGCACCTGCCGCCTGATGCGATCCCATAAACGGTTTGGGTCTATGGCCTTGAATGGTAGTACCTCCATGTAAGCAATTCCAAAATGGTGATTTCACTCAAAAAGAACGCCAGTGTTGGGCCGTTGAGAGGGTGAGGAAGAAAAACTGCTTGGGTGGTCACGTGAACAGCACAGCATTGAACGAGATCAGAAAGTGAAGTAATGCTGGACATCGTTTAGAGGAGATGCTACTGTAGTAGCATCGAATTTCTTATTCTTGTCTCATGGTGACTTTGTAGAGGAGACTTATCATAAATTGTTGCTTTTCCGTAAAATGGGGATCATTTTCAAGCGGCATTATCTATGCCATTTGCCGAAGTCCGCTCATGATCGACCATTCTCACGACCCAATCGAATCCTTCGCTTCAGCTTGTTGGCTCGAGAGCCGGAGAATCAATCCAAGCGTTGTGCCTTCAGAGATCTGAGATCAGGCGGGATTTGGGTCAAGTGTTGGGGCCCAGGTAGCTGGGAAGTTGGTTGGCTATGTTACACAAGGGTTGGGCCAGGGGTTGCCAGGACTTATCTTTGGTGGAACCTTGGTATATCTAGTTGAAGCAGCCTAAGGGCATTGATTCTGACGTCATACAAGCTGCACCCGGGGGCCCTGCTGGCAGCATCTACCATTATATCGTTGGTTTGTCGTTGGCAGCCAGACTACCAAGGCCAATATCATCAATGATTCCTTAGTATTGACGAATAGAAGTATTATAGTATTGATGTCACATGGTTGCTGCTTTAAATTGGGGATCATCAGAATCGGTGGCAATCACCATGTAACAATCCAGCTATCCCTTCATGAGACTGGAGCAGCTACAACAGCATTTGTTTGAAGGACTGGCCGTATGCTGACCCCATAGTTTATTCAGCTTGTGTTTAGCTTGTTTCAAGTGACTTTCAGCGGTATTGGTGCATCTAATCTACTAGTGACCTGATGTTGCACAAACATAGTGCTGCCAAATCGCCTTCTGACTGAATGGCCCACGATGGGCACACGCACACAAAGGCCCATCCATCTATCTTATCTTCTCTTCTCTTCTCTTATGTGATCTGATTTTATCTTATCCTATCCTGTCCAATCCTATCCTAGCCTACCCTATCTTATCTATCTACCTATGTATCTATCTGTCGATCCATCCGGCTATCCATCTTTTATCAATCTAGGCTACTCTTTGATCTATCTGTCTATCGATCGATCCGATCCGATCCCATTCTATCCTACGCTATTTTATTCCATCCATCCATCCGTCTATCAATTCTTTAATCTATCTAAGTATATCTCTATCTCTTTATCTATCTGTTTATGTATCTATCTACCTATCTATCTCCATCTCTATGTATCTTTTTGTATCTATTATCTTAATGCAAAACCTCTAATGTCTGACAAAATGTCTATATCTCCAACGTCTGAGCCACAAAGGCCGCTGCCATCGCTGGCCAGCGCTGTACCGCCATTCGCCTGGCTGAGGTATGGCGGATTGTCAGAAGGTTTGCTTCGATGAGGCGGCGGCAACATCCCAACAGCTGGTCGGAGGGATACCAGGGGTGCATGGTCTTCAGAGCCATGACAGGAACGTAGATCCCTGATTTGAACAGTGAAATTGATTGGAACGTAGATCCAGCTTTTATCCATTGAAGGAATAGCTTACATTCAAAGGTTGATGTCATCGCGTGAACAGTGTTTCTTGCTAACCATGAACTTCGATTGTTGGCGCATCCACCATCAGTAATCATGAACTTACCATTATCAACCATTGTCAGCCATCACTACCACTAATAAAGCACCATGAATCAATATTTAGCTACATATCAATTAGCTATTGCCAATTCACTAGTCACTAGTCGACCACGGAGTCAGCAGACAGCCATTAGTTCAAATGAAGGCGGTTCTATCTGCTTGCTCCTGGTCCCCTTATCTCCACCCCTGATGCCAGGAAATCATTGAGGAAGGCCGGTTTCAGGAGGTGGCCCAAGGAAAAGGCGACTACGTCTACCAGTCCGGGGTCTCAGTAGTGGTTGGAGAGCACAGGTCAGTTCTTTGGGTATAATCCGCAAGTGGAATGATCGATAAATAGTCCAATTGTATGGAATAAGAAATCAATAAACATTTTAAGAATAGTAAGAACAATAATTGGAACAAACAATGAATAGTAATACGTAGGGAACAAAAAATGAATAGTATTTCTTAGTAGTAGGAGGATTATGACCTATGGGAACTATCTGGATCTACAGTTTTGGAATAGCAATGACTACATATTTCTTATCTTGGAATAAGAGAGTAGGTCTTCTACTAGTCTACTGATCAACTTGTTGAAAAAATAGTGGGTCTTCTTGTGTAGCAGCATCTTGATCGGCAAATATTGCTTGTCTTCAGTGCAAACTTAAGCACTAGGCTCTGCTTTCAGTTGCATACATTGCGTCAAAGCAACCGTTGTGGCACAGCACCGACAAGTCAGAGCGTTGCCGGAACTGACAATGGTCAGGTGAAGATCCCGACAGGAGTAGATTGGTCATCTGGTCATCTGGGGATGTTTGGTGACTCACAACCATGTGCTTTTGGCATGCCTGTGTAGAGCTGGGCGCAGCCAAAAAGGGAGCTGGCTGAAAAAGCAAGTCCTGTGACTGTCTGATACATGGTGATGTTTCCACAGCCGTGGTGGTACCCCCGAGTTAGCATCTCAAATCATGAGTCGCAAGAGGCAAAACACTCACTGCAGGTCTCAACCTGGTTGATGGCCATGAATTACAGGCTCTTGCACCGGTCCTTTGAACAATTCACCAGATCTAATAGGAAAATGAAATTCTCATGATCACAAAGGTTTGCTGCAGGATGTGGAGGTCCTGTTTTGGGACAGATGAGATCAGCAAGACAAAGTCTATCAATAAAACCTCTAAGCATTGCCGCTTCGCCATGGCCCGTGAACGGACGGTTGTGTTAAGGGTCCTTTGATTGATATGAATCTTGTGTCCAAAGATGTATTCTCAAGCATCCCAAGCCAAGATCTGCTTCCATAAGGAAAGCACCAGCCAACTCGTGGTCTCAGGGGTCACCTCTCATGATCTCATGATCTTCTGATCGCGGCTGCCAGGGCGCAACAGGTGCCAATGGGTCAGGGCAACCTGGTGCGCTACGAGCCCAAGAAAGCCTACCGTTGCAGCACCTGCTGCCAGGCGCGGGTGGGCCAGGGAGCTGCGTATGGAGGCATCCCGAGCTATCCCTTACGGGGGAGCGAGGCCAGGAGCGGCCCCCAGGGCCGTTGCCCAAATGGTGGTGATCATCGGGGACACGACCAAACAAACAGGGAATTTTCATTGTGAATGATGCTGGGAGATCGAGCTAGAAGGATGGTTGTGAGTTGCTCACCATAAATAGGTTCTGATGGACCATCAATATGTGCCTTTTTTTGGATATTGATCTCCTGTTACTACCATTCGAACAGCACCTGGCTTGTCTCCTCACATGATCTCCTGTTGCTCGACTTCAGCGTGATTCTGTACCAACCACCCATGGCAATTTCGCGCCAGGGCAACTGTTGCGTAGCAATTCTATGCCAACTATCGTTGATTCCATCCTACTGGCTGTTGGTTGGGAGTGATGAGCAGCTCTCCAGGGGTATCCAGTGCTATCCAACGAAAGGGGAGCTAAGGAGTATCAAGCAATGGCAAGTGAGGAAATGGTAGACTTTTTCTTTTGGTCTAGCTGGTGGTTGGGAGGGGAACTGCTTGGAGCAAGGGTATGCAGTGCTATCCCTTTGTTCACCAATGATCCTCTCCTTGCAGGACTACGATTGGTTCATGGTGGGTCAATGACAACGGTCAATTGATGAGGACCCATACTACTAGCCATTATCGGTGGTTACCATTTGACAAGCTTGGATGAGAATGTTTGAGAATCGGAAATGATGGTCATTGATAGTCAACGCGGATGAATTATTGATTTACAGTGGTTACTGTAATCATAGAGCAGGTTGGAACGACACGACTGCTCCTTGCTCCTTGCCATGCAGTCGCGCGCCGAGGTGTTTTGGTGCCTGGCCGTGCTGGCGTTGTTTGTGGCTCTACTGCTGTGGCTTGCCACTTCTCCAGTCTTTGGATTTAGCCCAGACAAAGGACACGCCGATGTCGATCAAGTTGGGCACGAGGTGCCGCTGCGCCAGGGCGGTAGCGATAAGGTGCCTCGTAGAAAGCTGAGAGCGGTTGGTTGTTTGCGGTTGCTCCTACTAGATGTGTCATATACTTTTTTTTCCTAAAATATACGTATAGAACATGTAAATAAATAAATAGATAAATATATATATATATATACACAATATTCCAACTGCATTTGTAGTGGAATGTCGGGTTATGTGTTTTTTGTTTCGTGACAGTCTAAAAACCAACACTTGCAGCAAAAGCAACTGTCGGTGTCTCAACTGAGAGCCATGTGGAGGTCGTGTCTCACAACCGCCCAGATCGACAGATCACTGGGATCACTGTGAACGAGGGGCTGGTTTTCCTCATATTGCTTTCTAAGTATAGCAAATATCATATCAATGTATGTACATATATATGATTTATATATATATACATACATATGATTTATATATATATACATATGTACATATATGTGTATATCATTATACATATACACATGTGTCTTTGGTATATTTTGAAATAGTATGTTATTGATTAGCTCAAGATTTGATACACTATAGTACGAACAAGTATACTACAATCCAACATACTGCAAAAAACATGATATCGTATAGTATGATGTCATACAATACAATGTCATATTCCATATGTTATCATACATCATCCTTGTGAGTGTTGATCCTTCCGGGCTGATTTTGCGGGTTTTCTTCTGCAGGTGATCGTTGGGAATTTCCAAAGAACCAGTAAAGACAGATCATGTTGCGGACAGGGAATTTTCGGCTGGTGATCATACTTCTGCATTGTTCATTGCTGTTCTTTCAAAAAAGAAATTCTGGGGTACAAGGTGAGCACTGAAACCCCGATGATGACCAAGAGGTTGACAACGGTCCTCTGCAGCAGGTCGCTTTCGATTGTGATGAGGGCTTCGACGCGTGGCAAAAAATGTCACGGTGCTTAGACGGCCCCGGGGTGGTGGTGAAACTTGCGAAATCGCGTTTCATTGCCTTTGGAGGAGATGTAAAAGCAGCATGAGAACCTGCAACACCTTAGACCCAGGGTGGTCTGCAAGATTGGGTTGTAGGACATGGACCCAATACATATGTACGTATATGTACACATATATTTATGCATGCACGTACAGCCGCACGCATACACCGAAGGTGTGGATACATATGTCTGTCTCCTTCATAGGATGTTTTTGCATCATGTATACACAAAAATTCAGCATCACAGATTGATGTGGAGGCTTGCGTAATGCTTTTGACGTATATCTGCTGTGCCCAACAACTGGTTCTGATTGGCAAATGCCAGTTTCTTTGAGAGTTGAGCAAATACCAGGCTAAGACTCGGGGAGGATTTCGGTTGCCTCAGGATAGGGCACAACAGATTAAGCAATCATGATTGAATCAATCTACATCGGGCGATTGTTGGTCCCTGTTGTCGATGGCTGTATTACAATCCACATCGACCAGCAGAAGTTGAATGCTCCCGTATCACTCTTGGTTGTCATCTCCTTCCTCTCCCCGCTCTCCCTCCTCCATGTCTCTGTCTCTGTCTCCCTCTATCTGTGTCTCCTCTCCCTCCTCTCCCTCTCTCTCTCTGTTTCGTCTGTGTTTCAGTATCCCTGGATCATTATAGCCCTTGGATCCCCTTGGTCCCTATTTGGTTCCTATTCCGAGCCCACGGCTCCTCTGAAAAGCCCAGGTGGAACTTGCCTAAGAAGCGCTTTTGCTGCGAGCACAAAGGAAGGCCACCAGGGCATAGGACCTTTCGGATCCATCAATGGTTTTCCACCTCCAAAGTTGATGGGTTTCTCCCAATGATTTCCCGCGTTTCCCCTATGGTTTTCCAAAAATGATGGGTTTCTCAAGTCATGGGGGTAGCACGAACTCATCCACTATCAACCATTTCTCGCAATAAACCAACTATTTTGGGGTTCCCCATGGCTTAAGAACCCCCCAAATGATGGCTTCCCCATGCTTGGAGAGGTCCTCCACCAGCACGCGCGCTTCTTCAGGGGCTGCGAAGCAGCTGCCTTCGACTGCAGCGGTGAACCATCCAGCTGGGACGTGGATCATCGTGCCACCTGCTGCGACAAGGGCGTGAAAGAGGCGGGCAGAGGTGGTCTGGAGATGAGCCAGCGGGTGTTTCTCAAGGCAGTGACCGGGGGAACCGCAGGCCAATCATCTCATATCAACATACATAAACCATTTATAGTGACCAAGCAGAACTTTCGGGGGCTCCTTATGACTTGAGAGACCACCATATGGACATGATCAGCCATTTTTTTTGCAAGTTGGATCGGTTGAAACCATGGATCAGCCACTATCAACTAGCTTGATGAACTGGTGTCTACTATGAACCATATTTGAGACATCATTGAAACATGATTAACCGTTATCAACTGCTATTATAGTCGGCAAGCACCATTCTTAACAGCCCTGCAGCTGTTGGTAGTTCATGAGCTTGCGGTCAACCATAATGATTGAATGATGATTAATTCAGATTCGTCGGTTGTCGAGTTGTCCATAATGTTTGCTACTGGTTTGTCATGTTTAAATGATGGCTGCAAAAACAGTTACAATAATAATGGCGACAATCATGGCCAACAATCGTTTAATGAACAGTATCAACTATGAACCTCAAAAATTGACGAGAAGGACCCCCCATGATGTTTGCGGCGCCCACAACCATTCACTCTTCTTGGAATGGTCCACTGCAGTTGCGCTAATCATTGGCATGCTGGTCAAACCCCTCCGCTTGCGTCTGCAAGTGTATAGGGCACAACATATCTGATTGCGGTTGTTCAATCTGTACAATGAGATGCCCACAGACCGGAGCCTCCCAATCTCCATCGTACCTCAGGAGCAGAGTTTGAATTTAGTTTGGACAACCGGTGGTAAGTCTGTTTTTCCATCTGTAAGAAGCCATTGAGATCTTCTCCAAACCCAACCCCCCGCTACTTAAATGGTACATAACAAACATCACTCGTTGAATCGAAATGATCTCTGCATTGTTTCAAGTGGCCCCAGCCCACTTAGTGCAAGTCTGAAGCCCGCAAAAAGGTAGTTCTGTATCCCTGGGCAGACGAAGGGGCGTCGTTCTAGCCAGTGATTTACGATCAAAGATGGGATCTTGCAAGATGGATCACTGCCAAACAGCCGTCATGATCAAATTGCTCCTTGACATGCCCAAGGTCACTCATCAACTCTGTTTTGATTGCAGAATCTCAACATCGCTTGCTATGATGATGGTTTGCCACATCACTAAGCTTAAACCTTACAACATTCTAGAACTACAATGGTTGCTTTTTGATCATCACGAACCATTGTCAACCAGTGTACTCGACCACTACTATCAACCACTTATTTTTCATTGCAAACCATTATCATACATTATCAATCGTGATTCGCCATCATCAAGGAGCATCAACCATGACAAACCATTCTTACTATCAAGCATGAATGATCCCTTCACTTTTTCATCTGCCATACAGGTGTTTCTCAAAATAGGGGACCTCCCAAAAATCTTGGTTTATTACTAGAACTGGTTAATAATTAAACCAGCCGTAGTAGCCAAGTCAGCCTTTATATAAACGATTTACAGTAACAAATCAGCCAGTTTAGTGGTGACCCTATGACTTGAGAAAGCACCAAAAACGGCGGCCTAGTCATGTGATGTGACTTCTTGGCCTCCCGCCGAATGCAAGGCCTGTGGCCTTGCAGCTCATCCCTATGACTGCGATGCAGGCCCGGTCCGGTCAAGCCGATGGAAAGGTTTGGTAATGCTGACACTGATGATAGTCATCTAATAGGCTTTATAATGGCTGAGAATGGTTTCCATGGTTTGTTGTAATGTTTTTGTCGTTGAAGTGGCTGACACTACTTGATGATGCTTAAGAATGGTCTAGAATGGTTGATAATCGCTATAACAATGGCCTCCTGTTTGACAGACCCCGAGGTGCTACTTCAATGATCATCTTACCCCCAGACCTTCATCCCCGAGACATAGTCATTCGCCGGCACATGATGACAACCTGCCCCAAGGAAATGGGGGTTTCTAAGAATGTGGAACCCTAGATATGGTTGGTTTACTACTATAAATGGTTAACATTGGGTGATTTGCGGGTACTTATGACTTGAGAAGGGACCAAATGATGATGATGATGATGATGATGATGATGATGATGATGATGATGATGATGATCAAGAGGGAATCCCACCGTCAAGTGGAGAGGCCGGGGTTTGGGTACCAATTTCGACCACAAGCACTCAGCTCCGCCGCAGGAGTTGCGAATTGGAAACATGGCTGGTCCTTCGGAAAGAAGAAATGGTGCTGCGACCGCTTCAAGGCGCATTCAATGGGATTGATCACCATTTTTGACCATCACAAATCATGAACAAATGCAGCCATTGTAAATGATTTCAATTAACCATCACCAGTTTATCACCAGCATATCTCCAATGGTTTAATTCTAATGGTGCAACCATTCTTGACCACCAGTTTGTCACCCGTTCTTGGCCAAGCAGCTAGTAACGATGATCAGTTTTGCCACACATTCAGAGACGCTGCACTGGGTGGTTCACTCTACCTTTTCACGGACCCCAATCATGACCATCTTTAGTCATCATTACCCATTACGATATCAATTGTGGTTTGATCATGGGTTACCCATTTATTCCCTTAATCATGGTTCAACCATCGCTCAGTCACTGAATCATGTTTGAATCCTCGTTGAGTCACTTAATCATGGTTAA
This sequence comes from Symbiodinium kawagutii, assembly GCA_009767595.1. Lineage (NCBI taxonomy): Eukaryota > Dinophyceae > Suessiales > Symbiodiniaceae > Symbiodinium > Symbiodinium kawagutii. Next base: position 12,859 of record VSDK01026713.1, read on the forward strand.
GTGACGTTTAGCGATAAACAGTGGTTAAATCATTGTTTACTCACTCAATCATGGTTAGATCATCGTATTGCGATGACATTGACCGCTCATGTGTGAATCAAGACCAACCTCTGCAGCTACACCTCTGAACTTGCAGGAAAAAAGCAAGTACTAGTGCAGCCGGTTGTAAGGGTTGCTGGTGGTACAAAAACATGCCCATTTGGAATGCAAACACCAGCAACATTATAGTGAAGTTGGGGTGTGGTTCATTCATTTGGATCTAATTGGTGTTGTTTGATCATCAAAAGTTGTATACCAGGGAGCTCGGGGGTTAGTCGCAACAGCATTCCCAGTCTGTGGATGTGATCTACCAAATCTACCAGCGATATTGGGATGTCGCGCTTTCGGCGATGTGAAGAGAAGGGCTGGCCGTTGGTTGGGAGCTAAGGAGCCATATATCACATATCCCTTTAAGGGAGAGCAATGGCGCTACAAGGAGTGTTCCGACGAAATGCTCGAAGGGTCCAGATAGTTCGACCCATTTTGCCATTTTGCAGGCATTTTTGAAACCAACAGCAACGGTGACTTGACTCAACCAAATATATCAGATCACCCTGGTGGTTCAGTATACCATTTTTGGACCTGAGAAAATTACGTACTTGTTTTCCTTACCGTTGATTCACATTTTTGTATACACACTTTTAAAGAAATACTCATGCACAGATACACGCCCATATGCATTTATAAATATGTACATGAATATATATATATATATATAAATATTTGTATATAAAAATATACATATATATATATATACACACATTTACACACACACACTATATTTCTTACATTGATATCCACACACTCGTGTTTACAAGATGTGCACTGAGTTATGAATCCACCGGGGCCCGCGCGAGGTGTCCTGTGACCATGTTGACCATGTGGAGCATCATCCTGCGCACCCAGCACCTTGCTGGCCTAAGCCGTGGGCTTCACAACGGTGACCCGAGGGTAGTGATGGCATGACTGGTGGATGCTGAATCAACGATGGTTATTCATGAGTCAGGGATGGTTATGAAGGTCATGATGAGCTGCAATGAGTCATAAATCAACTAGTCATGATGGTTATTTATTTGATTCATCTGTACTTGCTGTACTGCTTGATCAATAGTTGATGTGTGAGGATTGACGATTCATTGATTGCTATTTGATGGTTGAGTAACACGGCTGATTAATGACTGATGATTGACTGATTATTGGTCGAGCTTTATGTGACATGAGTTGATGCTTGGATATTGATTGATTCATGGTGATTACTGTAATTGTTATTTGATGGTCAATTCATGTCAATCAATCGTCATGTGATGATAAGTTAATGCCTGTTGATGGTTGATGATGACTGGAACTTCTCAATAATTTGAAAGCAAATCACGAACTATTTGTTGAGACATGCGGGCTGGTTTATTCAGGAAGATCTACCCTTGTCATTCAAAACAGACATTCTTGGGGATTGTTGAAGAATTTGTGAGCAACCAAAACTGATAAGTGGTGGTTACCCATGATTAATCTTGAGTAGTCAGCTCGTTGTCTCGTTCATCAGAGGGTTTGGGAGGCATTGCTTGTGAACATATCGGGTCAGCATTGCAAAGGTGAATATATGGGGTCAGCTTCTCAAATACCAACACTGGGTGAACACCCCAACAGTCTGTACGGCTATTCATGTGTGAACGGACGGAAGCGTGGTTTTGACCCCCGGATTCACATTCTTCGGCTAGCAAGGACAATATACATAAAGATCCCCATTTCGGATCATCAAGGGTGGCAGTCATGGATTATTATGCCTTTTGGGCTGGCTCAAAGCAAGAGTCGGAAGTGCGGGCAACAATAATCGAAATCCCATCAAAGATTGCCACACAGGCACGCTTGCTGAAAAAAATCAAACATTCAAAAAAGACTTGCAACTTTCCAGGGGCCCCCTACCGGGTGACTCTATTCACCCATCGTATTTCTTGGTGTTTGCTTAGTGATGAACAACTATTACCCACCATCAACCATCATTAATCACATTCAGTCACGTTAATCTATTCTTAGCCATTGTTGGCCATTTCGCAACCATGATTAGACGTAACCCATGGTTGGCATTTCAGAGCATTTGTTAACCAGCTATTAAGCACTATCAGGCATTAATCATTACGAAGAGGCGATAGATCAAGCGCCTATCGACGATGAACGACCCTTCTCAAGCTCGGAAGTTGTTTGAAAATGCCAGGTATTGTTCATCCATCCGCGGCCATGGGCCCGCCCCCCCAAGCATTTCTGATCTCCCATACATGACTCTCAGCAGACACCCCATGACCTTGTGACCAAGTAGGGCCTTGACTATCGACCCATTTCAGTCCTTTGAAGATCTGTCTGTATACCGTTGATACTTTTGATTTGACGTACCACTGCTTATCATACTCACATTGGTTGTGTAGCGTGGAGGCACAAACATATGTGTGTATATATGTATTTATATATGTACATCTGTCTATATTTTTGTAAATAATTAAATATATGTATATATATTTTTTTTACGTATATGTGATTATATTGATGTATGTATATATATACACATATATTTACTTATTTGTTTTGGTATTCGCACATACATACACATATATATATATATACATAAATATGGGATGCATACCACAAAGGTTCATCAGTGTCCGGACTACCGCATCATTGACTCTTGATGCACATCAACGCTTGATGAGCTCGAAGCCACTCCCAACTCATCTACCCTCGGGTGCCTAACATGGCCTGGAAAATCCACCATTTCATTGCCAAAACGCTGGATTTTCCAGCCAGCCATGTTAGGCACTACCAGAAGGTATGGACTATTGTCTACACAGTCTGTGTTCATACACAGATCTACAGAGCTTCTCTTTGTGGTGGCAGGTTCAAATCAAGAAACTCCCTCTTGACAATAGATCACCCGGTCCCAAACTAGTGTCACTCAGCTCGAGGTGAAAGTGGTGCATGTCGTGGAACATGTCCCTCTTCATCACGCGCACTTGCACTATGCTCCCGCGCCTGTCCACTACCAAACTCATATGGGCAACTTGGCACTGGAACCATCAGATCATGTTTGATGGAGGGTCACGTCATATGGCTATGAGTCAATATTAACCAACCAATGATGAGGGATAGTAAGCAACAACAATAGGGCAAACAATGGTTAATGATAAGGGAAACCAGGGGTACACGGTGCACTGACCCACTGCCATATGTTCAAAACAAAGGCAGGGACGACCACCTGCAGAGGACGTACTCTTGACAGCTCCCAGCCAATGTTCCGAAGGCGGTTTACCTCAGTGCGACCTGTTGGAAAAGACAGAGGGAGTTAGTTGTATTTTATTCGATTTTCCGGGACCATAGTTCAGTTCCTGGGAATTCCTGGCTGAAAATCCACCCCACAAGCAGCACATTGTTGGGCTGATGAGTCATGAGCACACTGCCCCATGCCACGCCTCTCTGAGATCAGCCATATGACTGCGCGATGGGAGTGAGCCAATGGACTACCTCGTGGTCAACCCACAAGAAAGCCTACTGTTGCACCAAGAGTTCCGTGTTCTGCGGCGGGGCCGGATATGGTGGTGGCCATGTTTCGCATGTGTACTCCGGCGGTGGCCACGTTTCGCATGTGTACTCCAGTGGCTACCCACACTACAACAGTGGCACCTACTACACCGACGGCGGCTGGAGCTATGGTGGCTCCGCCTACCCACACGTCCTTCATGGCGACACCTACCGTAGCCACGCTGGCTATGGCTAAAACATCCACCGCTACAGCAGCTACACCACCGGCGGCCACAGCCATCATTACAGCAGCTATGCTGGCAGTTGCTTGGAAAGGATCGCAGCTCAGGGGCACTCTAAACATGCATGACATGTATGACATGGATGTTATCAGCTGTCAATCTCCAACTACTGATTGAACTAGTCAATAGACGGCAGCTATTGGCAGAGATCCCGAGGGTGAGATTGGCAGATGGGTTACACCAAGCTGCCTGTTAAGCGCACAGCTAGTGAACGAGATGATCTGCAGCACAAAAAAGGCTTTCATTTCAATGATATGTATGGGTGTGTGTGTGTCTTAACATATCCTGTACATGTATGAACATGTATCTATATATCGTTATTGACTATCGACAGGGAACAGCCATCCAATTGACAAGGAGGGGTGACAAGAAGCATTACATCGAATCCCTACTGTTGTTGCACGATCATACCTAATGTCTTGACTTTCAATTGACCAGGGTTCATTTGGTGCCGCGCAAGTTGTCCGTTGTCGGTTTTTGTGTGAAGGTGAAACGGCAAAGTTGTGAATTTGTTTTCCAGTAACACTCGCGATTCATGAGCTTTTCACACACAATGGATGAGTCCCCATGAGAGGAATGCTTGCGGTTGAAACTGGCACCTGAATTCCAATTATAATTTTCAGCAAATCATGCACTTACATTCCTGCGTAAGATTTGGTTGCTTGTTGTCATTTTGTCGTTTGTTTGTTGTCAGTTTGTTGTTGAGTTTGTTGTTGAGTTTGTTGTCAGTTTGTTGTTGTTGTTGTTGTTGTTGTTGTTGTTGTTGTTGTTGTTGTTGTTGTTGTTGTGGTCGTCGTCGTCGTCGTCATTGTTTTTGCCGTCGTTTGTTTCTGCCAGTTGCTGCTTGTTGTTTGTTGTCTAATGCCGTGTGGTCGTTCGCCAAGGCTACGACGCAACTCGGATGAGCAGTGCGGTTGGTGACGCTGGGCCGCCCCCCCCCGGTAGATTCGCGTTGTTTAAGACTGGTTGAGCGTTGTTGAGAGTGGTTGGAACGGTTGGATACTAGTAGTGGTTATTGGTGGCATGAATCATAGCTAATAGTGGTTAATACTGGCTTGAATCACGGCTAATAGTGGTCAATAATGGCTTGAATTGTGGATAAAAGTGGTCAACAATTAATGGTTAGCTTCATGGCAGATGCTTCAGAAGGTGAGGCAAAAACATGATGCTTCAGAAGGTGAGGCAAAAACAGGAGCGACGCCAGGTGTCAGGGGTATCCTGCCCGGCTGCCCTTTAAAGCGGGAGCCAGGATCACGCCCGATTTTGGGTCAGTTTCACACCAGAGACGTTTCGCGAGGAGCTACCAGGAGTGCCGTAATGAAATGCTAATAACAGCTAGAAAGAAATGTTTTCTTCTCATCAAGTATCAACATGATCAACAAGCTGGGGTGATTTCTGCAGGTAGAGAGTGAGCAGGACCCCGACTTGACACAAACCCCTTACCAGCAGATGGCCCACATCCTAAGGCCAAGATTCCCACCTGTGGCGAGGCAGTGTCTCACCGATGCGACTGGGACTGGTGCGTTGGAAGTGTTGGAGCAGCCAACTGGTTGGGTGAACCCAACAGGCACTTGTTCATTGAATTGCAACCAAATAAGCATGAGCTGCTACCAAAAAGTGAGTTGCTAAATGGCACTTGTGTTTGAAAGAATCACTGAAAGCTCAAGAGAGATTGGTTGCAGAGTTCATCTGCATTTCTTCAGTACCAGGTTATGCTTACCACCAAATGGTGCGTGATTTTGCACGTACCAAACTTCCACTAAGCCCCACTTACCAACTCCTCACAGGCAGCTTTGGGGAAGTTCCACTTTCAGGTTTGCTCGCAGAAAAAAGATGTTGGATTTCTGCACTTTTTGAGTTGTTGTCCCCTAGTAGTAGCCATTCACATTAACCACACAGTTGTTCTTGCTGTCATTGTGGTCGTCGTTGTCATTGTTGTCGTTTTAATTGTCCCTCACGCCCTCACGGGCCGCCAGCACTTTGCCCTTTACAACATTGCGTGCACGCCCTCCCGCTGCTTCCGGTCGCCGGATATAGCATATTTTAGACAAGTATACAAGTATACTATGAATTTTTGTAAAGATAAAGAATTGGTTTCATTCTTTTCAATTGAATAACTAATAGACAAATGAATAGGTAGATGATAGATGTATAGATGAATAGATAGATAGATATATAGATGAATAGATAAATGAACATATGAATTCTGACTGTATGTTTTACATGTGCAAAAGGAATGGGGAGAATTTGCGGAACCAGCTGATCACCTGAGGCCCGTCAGATTGGAAAGGAGGTGCTGGGGGCTTCCACTGCTGCTTGGCGGTCTGCAGTGTTGAGTTTGATGATGGCTGGTGATGGTTAGAAATGGTTGATGGTGGTTCATGATGGTTGATGATGGTTGATCGTGGTTGGTTATGGTCGATGATGGCTGATGATGTTTGATCACTACAACATGGGGTAGCAGTGGTGGTTGACCTTAGACCCGGATTGACGATTCTTACCGTTGGGGATTGTTGATGGCTGCGGCAGTTGGCAGGTGATGATGGTTTAGTGAAGATGATCTGCCTGGCTCGGGGATTCATGTCATCTATACCATGGCTGTAGAATCAGAAGGGTCCGTTGTTGGTCTATGGCTATGGGTCAAAGAAAACAAGGGCAGGTGAACATACCAAGAGTTGAACTAGTCTGGGCATTTGCGGGCCGTGAACGGCCAGGGGTACCAGGGTTTTGTTAGTTTGACCCATGGATACGAAACTTTGTGAGCCATGGCTGCCGGATATTGTGTTAGTTTAGACACCCAATATTCTATTGCTGCTGTTGTTGCATCATTCATGTAATGGCTTCCAAGTTTCGTTGCCCTCTTGCTACTCCTTCTCTAGAGCGGCCATTTGCTAACATTGTTGCGATCTAGCGTAGTCTGCGAATCTTTTCTGTGTTTTATATCGGTGGTTTTGATTGTCCAACTGATTTTGATCGTTTTGAATGATCATATATAATGATAATAATGACGATGATATCCCGATGGTAATTGTGTTTTGGTGTGGGGTCAACTCAATTTGAGGTAGTCACTGTCGCTCATTCTTGGTTCTTATCTCCCAGTATTCTCCGTGCTCACGCATCACAGACCACGATGGATCACTGCGAACCGTCTTTGTTTGACGATGGTTGATAAGATTTGTTCCAACATTTTGAAACATGTTGTCTACTACGTTGATTTGGATGTTTGGCTGTAGCATGGGCCCTTCCGGCTAATCATTAACAACAATGGTCATTATGGTCAGTTGTAGATTATGCTTAGTAATGATATTATGGCAATGCCTGATTATTTGGGACTGCATAAAACCATGAATAACAATCAATTGGCTTACTAGCTGTTACATCATCATTCTTAATCATCATAATGAATACAATGGTCACTAAGATCATCATCATCATCATCATCATCATCATCATCATCATCATCACTGTGGTCATTTTTAAAACCCATAAAATACAATCATTACGTGACGGTGAATCGCCAGCACTGGTAAGACAAGGGCTTGTTGAACACGATGGCTCTACCATGAATCCATCAGTGCAATAGTTAGTCATCCGCAATTGGAGGATGATAGGTTGGATTATGATCATACCAGTAATCATCGGAATACAGATGTATGATCATGAACACATCGCGATCTGTCATAAGATGGTTATGGGACCATTAATCATTGTAGTAAGTGGTAATGAGAATTCTTGCGGTGCGGCGTCAGCGCCCCTGCCTCGGCGATCTTCCAACCATCGCAGGGTAGATGATTTGACATTATGAATGTTGTTAGTATCAAGTGCTATCGTCATGATGGTTTACTGATCACAGTGATTGATAGATATTATCACCATCATTACTATCAATGTCATCATAACATTCTGAGTGTTCCAGAGTTGATGCATTCATAATACGAACCGTCGTGGTACTACTATGGTTATGGGTCAAAACCCTGTACCCCTGGTTCCCCCATTATTAACCATGCTGGTTTTCCCTATGAACTTCTTGGTTATTATCTCCCTATGATTGGTTGGTTAATATTGACAACCAGCTCGCCATATATAGCTGGTATATCTTAATGAAATTGTTGGTTGTTATCCCCTATGATTAAGCAGCTAAACCAGTCACTATAAGCCATAAACTATAACCATTAACCAGTCATTATAGGTCATTAATCAGTCATTAACCAAGCAGCTAAACCAGCTATAACCAGCTGGTTGGTTAACTGCTGAA
>VSDK01026713.1:21007-32561 GCA_009767595.1 Symbiodinium kawagutii
TGGCACGACAGACCAGCCACAAGGCGTATGTGAAGTTCCTTGGCGGCTGAGGGGCCCAGGGGCCCACCATGGGCGGTTCGTGGTGGGTCATGGATGAGACAACGGTGGTGAGATTTTATCGTTGATGGATGGCTGTTGGCTGGGACAATGACAAGATTTCTGGTTCAGGAGTATGCAGTTGGTTGGTGCTTGAGGCAATGATAAGAGTACCGGTTGGTTGATCAATAATTCACGTTCCGAATTCACCCACTAAGAGTGCTCAAAGAGCTAATCATTGCCAATGGTCGATGGTCAACCACGGATGGCCGATGGTAGCAATGGTGGCGCAACGGCTTCATCTTCCGGGACATGGTGATTGGTTTCTACCAGTTCTTCGGTCGTACTGCTGTAACGGTAATTAATTTGCGAGGCTTTACGAATGTTGTATATATTATTCAAAGATCGATATAGTATTCAATAGTTATTTTATTTGAACATAGAATTCATGCTTTGTTAAATGCTATATTTGTGTATATCAAACTTATGATGCTATAGCCAATCGTTTAGGAATCAATGATTGGATGACCAGCGGCTCTCTTACCGATATGCTAGTATCATGTTTCCAAGAAGAGCGTTTTGGGCACAACAGCTTTCGATCATGTGGTTCCATGAGGATTTGTGAAGAGACAGGATTCTCGCCCACACATGTGACACCTTTTGTGTGTGGTGTAGGTGGTAGGTTTGTCACAGCAGGCAGAATCAGCTGCTGCAGGTCTTGTCGTTTGATTTGATGTCTTGGGCCCGATGTTTGGGCTGAATTGGCCATTGACCAGGTTGGTTCAACCATCCTTAAATATCAAATAATCATTAACCAACGATTCTCAACCATCATAAACCAGAAAACTCTGCAGCCGAGTCTGTTACAACCATAACTTGTGAGTTGTCTCAGAGTTGGTCGAATTGGCTTCCGGTACTCTTATTTCAAATGATATCTTGTATATCATCGACATATATAGAGATGTGTCCACATGCACGTGTACGAACGTTAACATACTTTTATGATATATACGTATGAATGGTCACGCTTCCATACTTACATGACATGATGTGATGTTGCACACAGTTACGTCAAATTACATTACATTCACATGAATACAAGGGTCTCACATATGTCTAAAATTGCGCTTACACTTCAATTGCAATCATTGTTCTATATTCAATGCACCAGGCGTCTCTGGCCTATCACCGTTGGTCCCAGCTTTAGTCTTTGCAATTCGTTATTCCTCACTATCGGTTCCATGTACGCAGGCAATGGCAGGCATCGACATACACATACACAGAGGCAGTCACATACATGCATGTGGGGACAGTATATTCATACAAAAGTATGAAACTGAATACAACTGGACATATTATCTATGCCGATGTTTGCACGTACACATGCATATGGACGTGCATACACCTATCTGTGTATCTAAATCTGCATATACACATAAATTCATTTAAATTCGTAGTATACATATAACAAATCATAAGAATTTATCAAATATAGAATCAGAAATGTACATTTATGACTCATATATATATATATATACATATATATATATATATTACATATTCAATAAATAAACAAATAAATAAATAGATAAATAGATAAATAAATATCTCTTCATATATGCGTATACGATACATTCTCATCTGATTCAAAAAAAGCGCTCTGCAGCTCTGTGCTCAGGTCCGGTGGAGCCTGCAGACCAGCCTCGCAGGGTCCCTTCCCCTTCAACGACTGCCAGGCGCAGGGGCCTGGGGAGGTGACGCAGCGGACGGTGGCTACGCATCAACGATGGTGGTGCGATGGTGGTGCGGAAAGGTGGTGCTATGGCTGTCATGGTTGGTATTTGTTGGTTAAGAACTACGTTTGTAAGGGTGGTTGATGAAGAATGGTGTGTATAGTGGTGGTTGATGATGGTCAATGATGGCAAATGATGATGAATGATGCTTAGTCATGGTTTGTGATGGTGTTCATAGCTGTAAATCAGGGGTAATGCTAGTTCAGTTTGAAGATCATTTTAGTAATGCTTAGCAATGATTGACGGTGGTTGATCATCCATGGTTTTACGTACGATTGGCAGTAACCAAGGGCGGCTTGCCACAGGCTTTGATAGGCTTGATTCACTTTTTATTCTTTAATGTTGAGTGTTGCCGCTTATTGATGATTACTAATCTCTATCTATAACCATCATTATCATGATTCAATCCAAAAGCAACCAGTATCAGGATTGCTACTGGTCTTCTGCTAGTAATTATCAGTATTCTGCTAGTAATTACCAGTATCATGGTTGTCATTAGTGCTTCATTCTGATGGCCAATTATTTCATGTGATTCATTATGGTCAACCAGTCATAGTATCCACTGATGTCTATCATCATCATGCATCACCACTGATCCACTATCATGATTGTCTATCATCATTTTTATCCATGACCAGATCATCATGGCCCATTTATCGTTCTTACCCATTAATATCATCCATCAATATCCATCAATATCATCCATCATGGATATCCACCATCCGTGCTCATTTTCCGAATGACAGATTATCATCCATCATTCAGATCCATCATTGTCAAACCACCCATCATCGCTATTCACCCATCACCGCTCATTTTCGAACACATGACAAAATGGCCAGTAAAACTTCCATCAGTGACCCATCAGTGACCCATCAGTGACCCATCAGTGCATCATGATCACACCCAGAAGCCATCCGTGAATCCCAGCGACCGCGCCCTGGCGTCGGAACAGGACCAATGCCGCATCGGCGCAGCTCCCCTCAGCCACTCGAGCGCGGGGTGGTTGGCAGGGCGCCATGGTGGTAGATCCAGGGCGCCAGCAGTTCTGGGTGTAGCCGGACATGCCCAGCCTAAATCGCAATGGCAGATTGGTCTATCAGCGCTTGGATCGTGGGTCTCCCAAGGCTTTTGTTGCAAAGATCAGTATCAATGGGTCCCTCATGATCCACTCTCCAATGCTTTTGATGTTTCAGTGGTCTGCCCGTAATCGTTTGCACCAACCCGGAGACCTTCTTGTGAAGTCAGAGCTGGGGGACCACATTTTTTTGTAAATGGTATCTGTCATTTGGCAAATGCCTCCCGCAGGGAGAAACGCGACCCAGAACAATCCACCTTGATTTTTGTATTGTCATCATTTGTGGCAGTTCACAATATGTTCAAGTGTTTAAGTACATTACATGGTATGTTAAGAGCAAAAGAGACGATTCTATAGATCTGGGGCATGCTCGGAGCAAGCTGGGCTGTAACAATGTTTGGGATTCTCGACACCCTTGAGGCACAGTGGATGGAATCCTGCATCACACCTTGGAAATTGATGCCCACCAAAGCTCTTGAGATTTCATCAAGGGTAGGTTTCCTGATGAGATGGCCCAGCTTTAGTACCTAGTGGCTATTCCACAGGACAGCGACACGCTGAATCCGTTTCCACGTGGGTGCAAGCAATGATGGCAGCCTGAGGCAAATAGATGGACAGCGTGACGACGTTTTGTCGTATCCTGGCAGCGAAGTGGGATCGCATTCAGCTCAGGACACAACCTGTGGTGGGAGTGGCACCAGCTGTGTCCCTGGTAGGTCACAGTTCCCTCGACTCAATCAGGGTCTGATTGCCCATGATTTCGACGAAGAGTGCAGAAGGAACATTGACTTCTGGAAGTATCAGAGCAAGGACCGGCTAGTTCCGGACATTTCGCTTATCTTGGGCGTTGTCTAGTTGCGAACATTTACAGGAACGTCGCATAATTGGTGCCAAAAGCAGCGTTTGCTGTGCATTTTAAACTCGATCAATCTAGTAAATCAATTCATTACTATTGGTAGAGTCAACACATATTTCTGTAGGTCGTCAATTTCCAATCAACCGTTCTGAACTGGCTGTCCTATATAGTCATGTATTGTCATGTATTATATACCTATTATTGATTATGATCAACCTCCAACTAACCCTTATCAAAACATGATTCCACTTCCGGGAGCTCAGAGCTGCAACATACATATATATTTTTACAAGGTCTCTGGATCCAGTTCTGTGCAATGAAGAGATCAAATAGTAGTACACCCAAAACCATACTCTGTTTATACACATATGCATTCGTGTACCTCTGTGTGCATAAACATTTCCCACTGAAAAGATAGAAGCTGTTTTAGACACCAACGCCACTGTCCGCAGAAGCTCTTTTTTGCAGTATGCGAATCTGCATATACAAAGGCATACACAGACACATATACACATACAAAAACACAAACACACACGCCTATACATATACATACTCAAGCACATGCACATATAGATATTGCAATTCACATACAGAGGTTCCGTAGTAATAAACATACATGCACATGCACAGATAGATATTGCACACACACATATATATATATACATGTCTAGATATATTCAAATAAATAAACAAATGTATAAATGAATAAATAGTTATATAACTAGATAATGAATAGATGAATATATATAGATAAGATAAATAAATAGACAAACAAATAATAAATACATACATAGATAATTAACTAAGTAAGTAAACAAGTAAATAAATAAATGAGTAAATGAATGAATGAATAAATAAATAGAGACATGGATAACTAAATAAAGAAATTAATAAATGCATAGATAAATGAATAAACAGATAGATAAGTAGATGAATAGATACATCGATTAGATAAAAGATAAATAGACAAATGAATAGATAGATAGATAGATAAGTAAATAAATACATATATATATATATATCTACGTATGCTCTGTGTACTTGTACATCAGACCTCGCGGTGGAGGGTTTGAAAAACTTTGGGCGTAGCACCTCGCTCACCGGTCTTCCAAGGAAAGGCGAAGCGCGACGAGCCGTCGCTGGCTTGGTAGCTGCCTCTTAAAGGGGCCCCACCGTGCCGTGTATGCAACCCCCCACCGACAGGTGGAGGTAATTTGAACAGTGCCCAAAACCCAGTGGTGGAGCTGCCCGGTTGTAGGTAGCATCATTGCCCTAGCTGGTGGCTTTGCTAGTAAAATGCATATGCAACGACTCACTGCAACGACTCACGAGTATAAAAGTGCTAACAAGTCGGTTTTGGGCAACTGCTGAGTGCTGCGTTCGGGACAAATCTCCCTGATCGGAGCTCAATCTCGATTCCCAATGGATCTGAGACGAAGAAGCTCGGTACCAAATTGGCAGCAGCTGAAAACCACCCCCATCAAACTCACAGCGATGGTCACAGCTTGAACCACTGATCACTGGTCCGACAGGATGTCCATCATTTTGAGAATGTGTCTGTACCTGGGTTTTGACCAGAATCCAGTTCAAGTTTGGTTGGAGATTGGCTGTTGTGTTTTGTTTAATTCGAATTCCGCAGTTTTGCCTTGTTCTTAGAAGATCTCCAAGAGAGAATGCTGCTGGATCCATGTTGTCGGAGAGATGTCGCGTGGCGGCATTTAAATTCCTGAAGTATCATGAACAGGGTTGAAACCAAGCCCTGGTTAATCAGCAAGTTAAAGCAACAACAGGGTTTTCTGGGGAGTTTCTTGATATTGATAAGCATCATTAACCAGCATTCATCATCTCAATTTTCATGAACCACTACTGTTTCCCAATGGGAATATATTTGTGTTTCTCAAAATAGGGGTACCCTCAATTATCATCCAGTCTATCAACACTTGATAGTAATAAACCATCCATAACTTTGGGGTTCCCAATGGCTAAAGAAACCATCATATAGTAGTTGTTTAACCATTTTTTGTTGGCCATTATCCTGTAGTAGTTGTTCAACATTATTCTCCTATTATTCAACATTATAGTAGTGTTTTAACCATTAGCATTGACCATTACATCCCCTATTATTAACCATTCTAATCCCTAGAAAATCATTAAGAAAACCATATAACTGATTATATTCATCATTACTGTTCGTGATTATTCCCCATTAATCCCTACTATTGACCATTACAATGCCCTGCTGTAGTGGTTTGACCATTGTAGTAGCTGTTTAACCATTCTTCCCTTATTATTAACCACTATGACTGGTTACACCCCTCATTTGACCCCTGTCAAAGCATTACGAAGTCTCCATCTCCGAGTTCAGGGGTTCTGCTGCTTAAGCAACGGTGGACGATCGGCCGTGCTGTACTGCCAAGTTTGGGAATCGTTCCGTTCGCCGTCTCGAGAAACGGATGGTTTCACCCATAGATACACTAAGAATCACTAAGATAAATTCAAAGAAACACACACACACATACATAATTATATGTATGTATAAAAATGAACCAGTTAATCAACGAATAGATAGATAAATAGATAGATGAAAACATAGATGAATACGAATAATTGTGTACAGTGTACATACATACATATATATATATATATATATAAATGAACAGATCCAGAAATTCAGTTCGGCATTTCTGTGTTGGAGCAGGTGTTTTCATCCGCGGACTGGACTTCTTTGGAGCCCGGCACCCGTGCGAAAACGGCAGTTTCAGAGGTGGCCATGCAGCCCGTTGCGGGGCCCGTTGCGTGGCCCGTCATCCAACGGGGGAAGACGGTCCCGGCCCAAACGTGGGATCCTAACGTGGTGAAGATGTGGAGCTTTCTCCCAAGTCATAGGGCTTAATAGTGGTTAATAATAGGGGATAATCACCAACAACAATAGCTGAACAAGTATAAACAGCTTCTAAACAGACATGGTGGTTTCTCAAGCCACAGGGACTCCAGGGCCCCCCCCAATTATCATCCAGTTTATTAACCATCTATAAGAATAAACCAACCATTCGTGGGGTAACCCGATTTTTTTGGAAGCCCCCATTTGTTAAGAATTGTGATAACCAATGGTAAACCAATCATGAAAAATGACCATGATCCCCCAAATGAACATTCAGAATGATCAAGTATCAACCAATGGTCATCGTAATGCCCGTGTTGGTTGATAATAGTCTACAAGAATCATTGAGCTTTGAAGTTCTAACTCAGGTATTGGTCATGGTTGAGTAGTCCAAGAAACTGTTTAGATCAGCCATCGTAGTAGATCGTAGCTGGGAACCCCATGGCATCTCAGGCTGGTGATTCCTACACCCAAAGTTGGCTAGCGAGCGCAAAATTCTGAGGGTCGCTGGTGAAATCATCCAAATGGGCCAAGTATGATGTGTAAGTCGCATACAATGAATATAGATATCTGACACTTTGGTATCTGTATACGAATCCATTTGCTTATCCATGAAGGGGAACCTGGACAAATCACCACCATGAAACATTTGCAGTGCGGTAGTTCCGCCCAAGCTCACGCAAAGTGCATACAGGAATATTGGTTGATGGGAGTACACTCAGACGCTTGGGTTTACCGAAATCACGAGAGCCAGCAGTAGCTGAGTTTCTTCTTGGACATGGGGAGGTAGACCTCAGTCCGACACATAGATTCTTCGATCACAGTAGTTCCGACTCCTGTCCCGCCTTGTAGTCTTTGGTCCTGCATGCATTTCAATAGGATCGCGTCAGACACCTTTCTTCTGAGCTTACACCAGCAGATACGATTGCAAAGCTGCCTGTGGATTGGGTATGTCCTCATCTCCCCAAGAGTCTCAACCACGTTCAACCAAAGTTATAGCCATTCATTAAGTCATTAACCATGAACTATCCCCAGTTCCGGTCATTTTCAGGGAAAATCCTCGTGTCGTGGGCGCTGTACACCGATGACTTTGTGTCTTGTTCACCTCGTCGTGGGCTCTGCAAAGCAGTTCACCGCTGTCGATTCGTTCTCTGTGCTGTGAAAAGTGTCAGGTGCTGCGCTCGTGGTCGTTGACACAGACGAGACAACTTGGGGTATAACCAAGCTGATGGGTATATTAGCCAACCAACTATTGGTTAATGGTTAATAGGGGATAACAACCAACAGCAGTAGGGGATATACCAGCTGTATATTATGGCTGTGGGTCAATATTAATCAACCAACTAATGGGGGATAACCACCACCAATAATAGGGAAAACGAGCTGGTTAATGATGGGGAACCAGGGGTACAGGGTGAACTGACCCATAGCCAGCTGATGGAGATTTCAATCCATGCGAGACCAAGAATCAGGAAGTTTGTATCACTTGGGAATCCCAAGCTAATATTTCCCAAATGGCGTTTCTCAAAATTGGGCCCTGCAAAATCATCCAATATCAACCATTTCTAGTAATAAACCATCCATTCTTGGGGTTCCCCAATTTGAGAAACCACCAAATCCGAAGCAAGATTCTTTGGCTTGTTTCGGCATGTTCACGGCGCAGCAGCGAGTGCTTGATACTAGCGTTGTTGTTCGTGGTAAGCCACCACCCGCTAGATCTAATAGTCGTTACCCGACAAGGATCGTGTGGCTCAATATTTCTGTTGCGGAACACTTACAGTATTCACCATGATTCACTAAATATACAATCATTATCATCATTGAATTTTGTTATTCCTCGCTATTCAACAATCAATGAACGTGAATGGCAAATACCAATGAAAATCGATTGCGAACCGTCAGCAAGTAACACTCGATGGTTGTTTATTGTGATTGACCATACCAACTCCTATTAAGCATTTTCAAGTGACCACTAATCGTTATTCACCAGACTTAGACCAGAACAGTGGATATGGTGTTTTGTCAAAATAGGGGTATCCCTGGTTATCATCGAGTTTATTAGCAATTTCTCGTAATAAACCACAACTTCAGGGTTTCCACTGACCTAAGATGACTGATCAAACCATCATGTAGATCCAAATAGTAGTTGTTTAACCATTATTGTTGCGATTTTCCCCTACTATTCATTCACCATTGTATTGCCAGTGGCTTAACCCATGTAGTAGTTGCTTTTCCACTAGAAATACCCATTATATTCCCTACAAGGCCATTAAGAAACTTTCACAGGGGCGACTGACTTATAGGGTCTTGAATTTATACTCCTATCTTATATTCCCAGTGGAACCCCTACACTTATAGGTTTCTTAAGTTATTGACCCAGATATATTCCCATAAGAAAGTGCATACCCCTACAAAATCCCATAAGATTTCTGGTATTCCCTAAAAATTCAGGTCTCTAGATGTGTAAAACCGATCAAGGTATTGAACCCCCTCTTATATTCCCTATAAATTCCCATAAGATTTCTGGTATGCCCTATAAACTCCCATGAAGTTTATACTCCCATGTTATATTCCCTATGAATTCCCATTAAGAAACCCTTCTGTCTGGGTCAATCACTTCCAGCGGGAGGGGCGTGTGCCGAACAGTTCGGTACCCTCGACGCTCCGAGGTTGTGACCTTCACCACGTTGATGAGTGCCGCGGCGCTTCCGAAAGATCCCATGCCTTGGCAGGCGAGCAGCGGTCAGAGGGACAGAGGATTGATGGTTTTTTTGAGATATGTGCATGTAAATAGATAGATAGATAGATAGATAGATAGATAGATAGATAGATAGATAGATAGATATATATATATCATATATATAAATAGATCTATTTGATATATGTGTATATATATATATAAATATCTGTGTATACATTTATAGTTAAATATGATTTGATTGATTTGACTTGATGAAACGAATGAACCGATAAATAAGTCAATACATACATATATACATATACTTTTTTTTGGGTTTGTAGATAAATTGCATGTGCCTCTGTAGCCGGTTGACTACCTTATCAAGAATGATCACTTGGGGATGGTTGGGGTACCTCCATGTATGGAAAACCCCATGTATGTAGTATATGTATATATAAGCATGTATGTATTTACATACTGGGAGATATTCACATGATATTTGGGCATAGATAGGTATATGCGACGGATGGTTCATTACTAAGAATGATTGCAGTCTTGGATGATTTGGGAGGACCACCATACCAAGTATCATCCGCACTTGGGCAGATGGACATCCCGAGAATTAGACAATTTTGCGAACATTGTTTGAATTTTTAAAGAAACAGTTTCAGGGTTCGACCCCTGGCGCTGCAGAGATGTCAATGGCATAGACCCAGTTTCTCGGCAGTTTTCTTTTCAAAGATGATCACAGCTTGGTATGAAGAGGAAGTACGACCATTTGTAGAGCCATATGTTGTTGACCTACGTGGTGTCCTGGGATCATCATCACCAGTGCGCGAGTAATGCCAACACCGGATCAATAACCTCAATGTCGACAAGGTCAACAAGGTCTGACCTCGGTTTCCCATATTAGATGGGTACCATCCCAGTCAATCAACCCAGGGCTTATTAATCCGGGCTTAACATTAGTAGCTAAACTTCAACTTTTGGGCCTTCAAGCTTTGACCTGCAAAGAACCTCACAACCTAAGAGCATTCTGCGCTTGAAACCTCCACCTAGAAAGGAAGAGAAGGCAAGTCGTAGTTGCTCCAAAGTAGATGGAAAGGGTACAGTTTTCTCGAAAATCGCCCATCATTCCATTTGGACCTATCATTCACTTACGGTCCAAATTGGCATCATTCCACTTGGACCTATCATTCACTTACCGTCCAAATTGCCATGGCGACCAATGACAGATACCAATGCGAAGGTGTTATACACGGAGGTCAAGGCATGTCCTGCCAGGCCACTTTAGAGCTGCTCCAGATGCTGAAAACAGGCAGCTGGCGGAGCTGGGCAAAGGGTCCAGGAAAGCCTTGGTGGGTTTATAGCTGGGCACCAGTTGATTTCAGCCGCGGGAATTAGAGTTGCCACTTGTGAGTGGTGCCCACTACTAGTGGTGCAGCCAGACGAAGCGACACCTCGCGCATCAGTTGGTCAAGGCCTTCCAGAGCAAGTGAATGCAGTCGCCTACACAGCAGCCATTCGCGTCTGGCACCTTGAGCATGCCCGGGTGGCACTGGTTGTGCTGAGGGGTATCAAACAAACTGATCCTTGGCTTTGGGTGAAGATGAGCCAGAAACTCAAATCATATCAACATGTTTGTTGATGTGGTCATGGCTTCTTGGGTCATTGTGGGCCATACCCATCAAAGTCCCTCCAAAGCAGCCATGAATTGGATCAAGACATGGACAAAGAAGGTGAATACCCTCCAACTCTGGGGTTTTGAAACTCTGAGACCCTGTTGTCTTAGGCATTCTCATGATGATAAACTCCATAAGGTTGCCTTGGAGTATTTTTTTCAATGGCAGGAACCCAGCATGTTTTCCATGATCAAAAACATGAGATGCATGGGAAGGTGAACCTGAAACCCTAAAAACCAAGGTGCATTTTCCCAAGTGGCGGACCCCCACCCTAAAGCCAAGGGTGAGATGTGGATGGCAAACCGATTTCGCGTGGGGCCCCACGCGTCCAGGATTGGAGCCCCCAGCCGAGGCTTGTGGTGAACCAGGAGTTTGGCCTCTGGCCATGGCTCTGCTTGGAGAGATGAGAGGTGCCAGATGGGGGTGGCACAGTCACCGGGGGGTCGATGTCAAACAGTAGCCGTTTGTAGTGGGCACTGAAGGCTATCACCGGTCCACCGGCCCGCCGGCCCAACGGCCAACCGACCCAACGGCCCCCCGACCCCCCG
>VSDK01026713.1:32953-97712 GCA_009767595.1 Symbiodinium kawagutii
TATATATATATTAAATATATATATATATATATATATGGATTCTAACCATTCTGCAGCTAAAATTTTCGATCGTTGCTGATCAAACGACAGGGGGCAGAAATGGCTCACAGACAGACATGACGACATCAATGTCAGATACATACTGCACGTACGCAGATCATGGACAATTGTCTGAGACAGGCATGAAGAGATCTATGCGCGCGTGCGCAGACAGTTCGGAAATCTTTTCTTCCTTGCTGTATCTTTTCGTTTCTTCTAAAGCAAGCTGTCTGCCACATGCTATCGTGCGCACATTTGCAGGTGGGCGACTGGCGTCGTTCGGACCCTGGCTAGCGGTGTTTTTGGTCAAGCATTTTGGAAATGGCTACTGTTGACTTAGACTTGGGTTTACTCTATCTGATTATTTTTCATGGATTCTGCCCATTGCGCAGACATGTCCTGATTTTTTGACTTGTTGCTGATCACGCGACGGGGGGCAGGAATGTCTCACCGCGGGCGCGAGATGCACGAACTTGCAGTGATCAGGTTGTCACCCTCCGTTGTGATGTGTCGCAAGTCCTTCACGGCGAAACCCCCGCTGTACAAGGCCATGGGTGCATGTCTCAGTGCGCATGTCCATTGCTGTATATGCTTCTACCACACATGCATCGACTAACTTGATACGGTCGCCCGTCTTGTCGACGCATGTCTTTTTCACCACATATAGGCACTTCAGACTATAGCGGGACGGGGGGCAAGGATGTCTCACAGAGAGACATGACAAGATCTATGTCAGAGACATGCTACACGTACGCAGATCATTGACATTTGAAACAGATATGAAAGGATCTATGCACGCGTGCGCGGTCAGTTCATGAGCGCACGTCCATTGATGTATTGGCTTCTAACGCGCATGCACGGTCTAACTTGAGACGGTGGCCCGTGTTGTCGACACATGCCCTTTATACCACATATAGGCCATTCAGACTATAGCGGGACGGGGGGCAGGGATGTCTCACGGACAGACATGACAAAATCTATGTCAGAGACATGCTACGTGTAAGCAGGTCATTGACATTTGAAACAGACATGAAAGGATCTATGTCCGCGCGCGCGGTCAGTTCAGAAGTCTTTTCTTCCTTGCTGTATATTTTTGTTTCTTCTTCAGCAAGCTGTCTGCCAAATGTTCTCGCGCACAAATTTGCAGGTGGGCGAGTGGCGTCGTTCGGGCCCTGGCTAGCCATGTTTCTTGTCAAGCATTTTGGACGTGGCCACTGTTCATTGGCTGTGACTCTGAAAGAATTGCCAATTTTTGTTCGAATTGCGCAAGTGCAATCCTGATGTCGTCACGGCGCACGATTTCCGCGCCCAGGAGATTCTACGCATGCATACGGTGCATCGCAAATCGCTGCCTCAGCAGTTAGATAGATAGATAGATCGATAGATAGATAGATAGATAGGTAGATAGACAGATAGATAGATCTATCTATCTATCTACCTATCTATCTATCTATCTATCTATCTATCGATCTATCTATCTATCTATCTAAATATATTTATATATCCTCGCGCCAGGCCCTGGCGCTGTTTTGGTGGCGGCGCTGCCTTCGAGGTCATTTCGCACGCGGCGGCCTTACTCTGCACAGACAGAAAGCCTGTCATGTCTTCATTGCCCACCGATTATACAAAGAGCGGGGCAGGAATGTCCAGCAATTCTTCAGGAAACACAACACGTTGCATCCACATGTTGCTGACACACGGGGTCATTTCGCCCGTGGCAGGCGGACCTTGCGCAGACCGCTTGTAATGTCCTCATTGAGCAGCTACAGTTAGAAGCGGGGCAGGACTGATTGTCCATGAAAGACAACATGTTACATCCACATGTCATTGACGCGCAATCTTGGCGTGACTTTTCCCCAATGTTTGGATCAAAGAACTTGTGAGCGTGACCCGTGTCCACAATTTTCGCCTGCCGTATCACAGGTACTCCACGTCAAAGTGCTTCGACGAGGGCGTATCTGACATCAATTACGAGGACGCGGGGGAATGTGTCCATGCGCACGTTCACTGATGTCTTATATTCCATTTTTCAAATTCAAACAATGGCCCCTCGTCCAAACATAGACCGTGTAAGTTCATTCTAAACAGACAACACCACTTAAAGCCCACCCGCTCCCAGCCACCGGCCACCGGAGACCCTTGGACGCCGCCGGCCCACCGGCCTTACTACAGGTTATACTATTTCCATAGTGTTGGGAGCGAATCCCCAATAGGACGATCTCACCGCCCCAACCTGGCAGTTCACACAGCAAGACCTTCCTGGGTTCACGGCCTGCAGGCATATGACCTCAACAGCCCATCCAAGAAGGGCCTATTTATACAGACCAAAGGGAACACTTGAGTCACTTATGCTCGTTCTTTAACTTGGCAAATGTTGTTGTATGAAATGATCGCTCGGATCGGAGTACCTCGCATTCCAGAAGTCCTTTGCCGCCGATATTTGTGCCCACATGCAAGCAGCGTTTGGCCATAATCGATTTTGCGAACCGTGTCACCTTCCATCTTCTCTTTCTGATCGACCTCCAGATAGCATCTTTGATGACTATGGCATGCTTTGGATGGATTGGTTCTGCTTGGGAGAAGACACATGACACGCCACTTTCAGCTGTCTTGGAGCTAATGGACGCTCATTGTTGGAGAACATTGGTAGAGATGATGGGATTTCCAATGGAAGTTGTCAAAACTTTTGAGATACCTGAAAACTTGGCGCGAGTTCAGGCTTTTTCACTTTGTTTGAATGGCCTTTTTTGAAAACACGTAGTTCAGCAGAGGTGGCAGCTCCTGCGATCCGAGACCGTACTGGACTGTTCAACCCTTTCTTTGACATTGTCCAAATCTGAAATGTTCAAAAAGTAACTGGCTGGGATAACGACGTTGCGTGGACTCTTTAGACCATCCAAACTTTCACACAGAAGCAATAGAAGAAACGGAATTGATTATCCAGCTGCTGCACTGGTGGATTGAAGATCCAAACTGAATCAAAGGTTTCTGGTTAACCTATTTTGACTGGTGGATGTATCATGATATGTCCACTTGGAAGACAGGTGCTTGATGCAGTGCATGTGATTGCCTTGCTGGGAATGCAATGGTCAACAAAAGCTGGCGGAGATTACCATGAAGCAATCGCCTCAGTGGTTTGCGCTCCACGTGACGCCATTTGGTTGATATTTTTCAGAAGGAACCACAACAAAAAGCCAAAAAAATGTTGTGGTTCCTTCTGAAAAACAGATTGTCATAACAATTTTATGGTGTTATTGACATGTGCCAGAAGGATATCAACAAGAACATAAAATTGATGGAAACTTAAGCAGCAGTCATATTAACCAGCAAATGAGGGATACGACAGCCATATACAGCCTATGGTAATCATGATATATATGTATATATTATAGTCTTTAAGGGTTATGAGGATTTGTTAGATAGGATGATTCTGAACCAGTCTTAACCCAACAAGGGGATGCCTAGACACTGAGCTGCTGTTTGCTTCGCCCCGTGAGGGATACCTGCGCTGGACAGGAAACCTGGTGGACATGGATAGTATCGCTGCCTGGCGGCAATTGCTGCCTGGTCTGCTCAGTAGAGATCTGGCGGGGAGGATATACCGATGTTATACAGGTACAGGGATACATAGGGTCATAATCACTAAAAGCGAGGGATAACGGGCATGTCATGAGTGACCATGAGTGATGTACTAACCCATCATGGAGCGTCTCCGTGGTGAATATCTTTCAGCATTGGGAGATTCACTACACAATACCATCATATCACAAAACGCACATCAGCTAGGCAACACTGCACTGGCTGCAACATGAGCCCCCAAAAGAAGCATCATCCTCCAACCGGTGACCTTGCCTCGAAGACCAGTTGACGTGTCAGGGTTGCCATGGCCTTGGAAACTGATAATCAACACTCATCAACCATCACCACCCATGATCCAAACAACGGTTGATACAGCGGCTGTGGGTCAAAGCCTGGTAACCCCCAATGAACCTAACGTAAATGACCCAACTAGTCGAGCTGGATGTGAACTACTAAGCCACCCATGGCAGTTTGTTGGTTCATATGAACCTATAGCCATATTGTATCATATTGTATCATATTGTGCTATATGGTCATGACCAGGGTGGTTTTCTGGACCTTGAGACCGGCGGATTGGAGGTTCTGAATGCCAGCATCACAGCGTGTCGGAAAGCTTCTGCATGGGAGAAGGACGCGGAGGGAGCTGGGTTCGGAGTGACTACTGGTGCTTCCGAATGGAGAAGTGACGGTTGATGATGGCAGTTCATGATGGTTCAGTAATGGTGGATTGATGTTTAGTAACCAACAAAAAAGGTTCGAATGATGGTAAGATATTCATTGTTCAGAACGGTTCATGGTGTGCCGGTTGGTTTATAACAGTCAACATGAGCTGATGGACTCTTGATCAACAGAGACATCCGTAGGATTCCGTAGGATCCGGATCGCCACAACTTGTGTCCCAGAAATG
The DNA here is from genome assembly GCA_009767595.1 of Symbiodinium kawagutii. Classification (NCBI taxonomy): domain Eukaryota; class Dinophyceae; order Suessiales; family Symbiodiniaceae; genus Symbiodinium; species Symbiodinium kawagutii. The sequence goes on from VSDK01026713.1 coordinate 37,479, forward strand.
AATGATGGGAAAATCTACAGGAAACCCTTAAAAAACCCTAAAGCAACGGTTTCCTGTAGATTTTCTCATCAACCAACCCAGTGATTGTGGCACAGGCTATCTCAAAACAGTGGCCACATTCCTTTGGGGAGTTGGGAGAGTTCTTCCCGAGGTTACCGAGGCCTGTCGTGCTAGCACGACCGAGGGAATACCCATGAGCAACTTCAAGTTGGAAGTTGCTAGAAATGACGTGCTGGCTGGATCATCCTTGTTGGATCACCATTTCTACCTGGTTTATCTACATCCCCTGGGATCATGGTCATTCTACAGACCAACTGACCCCGGTAGTGGGACTCAAATTTTTGAGCAGCTGGTCACAGATTCTTTACCCACCCTTCAACTTCCATCCTTTAAAACGATCAGTGGAGGTCCCTGAATCAATTGTAAATTGTAGGTACCCCATAACCCCCAAAGATTCAAGAAGTTTTGGTTGAAAACCATGAGTAACCTTCGGTAAACTACCATGAGCATCCATATGAAGCCATACATATGAAACTAAGTTCATGCTGGTTATCCCATGGTTAATCCGCTGGGTCGGTTCCGCTGCGGTCGCAGGCTGTTGAGCTCTTTGAGACCTACGGTGGGTCTGAGTGCCGCAAGGTGTGCGTGGCGGATGTGGGGCACCCAGAGTGGCACCAGGGTTTAGGCGGAAGCGGAAGCAGTTTAGTTTTGTGTTTTTTTGTCTGCAGTTTGATAACCTATTAGTGGTTTGCAATGGTTCATGACCTATGTTTTTGCCTACAGTGTCTTAAGGTGTGGGACGGTTTGGCTGCTCAGAACGGTATTTTGTTGGTAAATGAGGAGGAATTTTGGGTATGGATTCATAGCTATTTGCCACGATTGACCGGCAAACAACTGTCAACCGTTGTAATCACCACTAACAGTTGTTGAGCATCATGACGATTGGTGGCATGGGGGTGGAAAACTACACAACTGCATTTGTGCCGCATGGCGTGTCCATGCATGACCCATGTTTGATGCCGCTTTGATGCGCTTTGGACGTCAATGTTTGCCGGAACTTTGGAATGGTGAACCAAACCATCATCTATGTTTGGCTTAATGTCGAATCTCCAGACTGTCATGAGACCACGAAAAGGTCCAGTTGAATCATCCCACTTTCCGGATTATTAGTCACGATTCTAACAACACATTGAGAAAAGAGGGGATTTTTGCGACAGACATGGAAGTCTCAGTCGTTTGTCCTATGTCAATTTGTTGATCGATCCCCCTTTTCCTGCAACTGGTTAACAATGGTGATCAATCACAGTCAACAATAGCAGTCAGTACAGTAGCGGTTGAGAATGAGTACTCATGGCTAGTGGTGGTTGACAATGGTGGTTAGCAACTGTTGATCATGGCAAATCATGGTCGAAACGGCCAATCACGGTTACTCCCCTGTCAACAACCATGAATCATCGATCCGCCATTCCCAAGTAAGTCATTCTGAATGTATCAGACCATCAGATCATCCTCATCTCATCCGTTCAAGGTGCCCCTACTCAGGTGCCCATGTTCAGCTGCCCCTTAAGGTGCCCTTGACCCTTGCAAGGTGACCCCCAGGTGCTTGGTAGGGATCCCCCGGTCCCCAGGTGTTGAGCTTCAACGGTGCCATGAGCGCCTGGGCTTCCGTGTCGCACTGGCACAACGTGCTTCAGCTGCTGAGGTCCTTGAGGCGCAGAGGGTTCTCCTGGGGACCTGGGTAGGGCCGGGTATCGCGATAGGTCTGCATCCGAAAAGTCGAATTTCGCTTAGCATGTAAATCTCTGTGTAGGTATATTAATTCATATCCACTGATTCACACACACATATATATATATATGTATATATATATATATATATGTATATATGTATATATATATATGTATATATATATATATATATGTAAATAGATATATACATGTATATGCACACGGAGAGGAGCATGTATGTATATGGGTGCATCTGGAAGCATATGTCAGTGGTTGTGATCATTCCAACATGGGCACCTCGCTGTGCGATGCTTCACTGATCCTCCAGGTCTCGTGGTCTGAAAGCCAGCGCCGTGACCTTCAACTGCTGCATCTCCGCAGGGGAGAAGGCACGGCTGGATCAACCCTAGGGCTCTGGAGTGGGCCTGGAAGGATGGCGATGCCGAGGTGGTAATGAGACCTGCAACGGATGAGAGCATTAGGTGACATGCGGGGGTTTATCAAGTCACAGGGGACCCCCCAAGTCATACTTTATATGAACCATTTATATCCATTTATAAATTAATAAATCCACCAGTTTTTTGGGGACCCATTTTGAGAAAGGACCACATGTTGACATGGTTGAGATGTGGCAGATGGGATCATGCTGCTGGGATAGCCACGGATGGTACGACATCAAGAACAATTCGTCTCGGCATGCCAACCAGCAATACTCCAACAATGAAGGCCCTCGTTGGTCACCAAACACGTGGAAAATCACCATCCCAATGGGTAGGCAATCTACTTGCATGGTGGACCAACTACGGTGGATTGCCAATCCCAAACCAGCCCGCGGTGGGGCAGTTGATCAATGCTTATCTGCCGTTGGCCTCTTTAATCAATGATGATTGGTCCTTTGTTACCAATAGACAAGTGAAGAAATCCTATATATGTCTATGTGCAGTATAGTTTATGCCATGTTGCCCATCAACGCTTTGTTAGCAGCTATCAATATTCATTGATGAATCATAGACTATCACTTGTGGATCAAGACACTATTTGTTTGTTTATTTTCAGCTCAACTTTGGGCCAGGGATAAATGGCAGGGTCATGGCAAAATTGTCAGTTAGTTTAGTTATTGATGCCAGGAACTTGACTGGACAAAATTGCTAATTTCTTAAGTCAAGCGAATTCCTGTCCATCAAATGTCAGCTGCAATGTGTGGCCTATCATCCCTCTCTAATCGTCTATGGTTTATCCTGTTGGAGAATGCTCTCCGTGAGAAAAGGGGACAACGACTGGAAAGGTTTGGAACATTTGCAAGACTTGTTCGCAATGAGTGGAGAATCAGACTTGATGGATCTTAGTTGTATATCATGATTCGCAACTTGCATAAGAACATGCAAACTCTTTTATTAATTGTATAGATCCTGGCCAAGTATTGCTACTAGTCTATTTTGTTGATCATTAGAAGCGTTCACTTATTAATCGAAATACATCCGGCCACACGGCATCATGAAGTGATACTCATTGATGCTCCTAAGGGATAGGCCTTGCGATTATCCCTCTGTTTACCTTCAGCCCAGCTAAAATGGAAGGTTGCTTACATGCTTGGAGACGAATAGGTTGTCAATGCTGATAGTTGTTAATACTGGTGTTTAATCATGGCTGACAAACCATTATGAAAGCAACGATTAAGCATTCTCAAGCATTATTTGTCCAGTTGCTGATCATTATTGGGCCTTGCAAACCATTATCAGAGCCAATATTTATCATTATCATAGCAGCCGCTATTTACTATTGTAGCTATTATGAACTGTTATAGTCATTATCACCTGTTTATAGCTGTTATTAGCCAATCCTGGCCCTTACAACTCCTGTAAAAGCAGACAATCCCAACGCTGCATTTCGGAGAGGCCTCCAACTGGCAAATGTCACTGCAGATGTTGGAGGAGTGGGGGCAGTGTTCTGTGTGGCAGAGATCGAACGTGGGTGGGTGGTAATGCGTCATAGGTGCAGGATGGGAACAGGTCATGACCATCCAATGATGATGATGGTGGTGGTGGTGATGATGGTGATGATGGTGATGATGGTGATGATGATGATGATGATGGTGGTGGTGGTGATGATGATGCCTATAGTTGATCATTTCTCGCGAGTGAAGCTTACACTACACGTTTATGACTGCCCTGGGATTGGACACCGGGGACTTTGGATAGCCACACAGACAGGCCTCTCTATAAGCATATCAAGAAGCATATGTTCAGTGCTGATTTTTGGTGGAACAATAGCCGCCCATTTTCTTCAGGTGTCGAGGTCGTTGTGTGCCTTTGCCCCAGGAGGTTTGTCAGGCGGGTTCTCAGCCGCTGGATGGTTGCCATCCGGCGAAGTGAAGATGACTTTTTTCATGGGGCCCTGAGGAAAGGAAGATCAAGAAAGGGAAATCCAAGAGCGTACTGGGAGCATTGTATATTTTGGAAGATTGTCCCGTTTAGTATAGATTATCCACTGAGAGAAGAGTGATGCGGAAACATTTGCTTTGGGAATGAGTAGTGCGAGTATCTCCATGTCTATACGATGATCCGCATATATTCTGCACCGGAAGTGAAATCTGTATGGAAGTGGCAGCAGCTTCAGAGGCACCAAGTTTCTTGTACAGCCTTGGTGTTTTACTTCTTGTTTTTTGCAAATTTGAAATTCTACATTTGGCGCTAATGGTTCACATCACTGCGGTTGCAAGAAGTTGCTGGCGGGGCCAGTGGTGGAAAACGCTTTGCAGTATACGTAGATGTACTGTAGAATTTGTACTTGGGTATGTACTTAGCCGAGAGTATCTCTAATCGCCTCTCTCTCAGCACATTTACATATCTCTATCTTTCTATAGATTTAACATCAGTTACACAAATGACGCATCACTCCCGTATATTCACTAGTTAGTTGCACTGTTTCATACACTGCAGTGACTGTAGTGATCCCATTGAATCCACCTGGCTCCACCTGGCTCCACGCGCCGTTTTCAGGGACCTGGCGCCACTGTGGTGTCCTTCAACTCGGCCATGACGGCCTGCGAACGCGGGGGCTGTCCCTGGACGGTGGCCTTGCAACTCCTGGAGGTGCAACAACTGGTGGCGGGCAGGAGTTGATGGCGAAGTCATGGTTAAGAATAGTGGTTAATAGTGAATAGTGGGTAATCATAGGGGTTATTAATAGTGGTTGATGAGTGGTTAAGTAATGGTCAATAATGGTCAATAATGGTTGATAATGGTTAATAATGGTTTTTGGCAGTTGATAATGGTGAATAATGGTTAAGAATAGTGGTTAATAGTGAATAGTGGGTAGTCATAGGGGTTATTAATAGTGGTTGATGAGTGGTTAAGTAATGGTCAATAATGGTCAATAATGGTTGATAATGGTTAATAATGGTTTTTGGCAGTTGATAATGGTGAATAATGGTTAAGAATAGTGGTTTAATAGTCAATAGTGGTTAATCATAGGGGTTATCAATAGTGGTTAATGAATGGTTGATGAGTGCTTGATGAGTGGTTAATAGTGCTTAGTAATAGTGGTTGATAGTGAATAGTGGTTAGTAACAGTTGATTAATGGTTAATTCATGGTTGATAGCGATCAATAATGATTAATAATAGTGATGAATTTGAGAATAGGGATTGAAAGGTGATAGCTAATGGTTGAGAGTGGTTGTTAATGTAGTTGTTGATGGCTAATCATAGAGTTAATGACCAAAAATCATCAACTGTTTGGATTACAACAGTTGGATGTAAACATGGCAGGGTTGAGAATCTGCTTCAACAACGCTCAGACGACCACGACTGCTACCCATACACCAATGATGGGGGAGATGCACTGATGGTGAATCACTACCTATTTGAGATAGTAACAGAAGTTGTGCAGTGAGCTTGCGCCGGTTGAACCAGTTTGATGGGTGAGAAATTGCCATGAATGGTAGGACCTATACCATGATTTGTTGGCTATAGATGGGTAAAGGGTAAAGGCTACACTTCCCTAATTGTTGTTTATTTTATTACCTGAGGATATATTTTTGGATTCTGGGTTCAACGACATGCCGACCACGAACAGGGACCTTGCAAACTTAACTAAATAGCACCCGAACTAGTTCTTGAATGATGTTTTTTGTTTCCATCCGGTACAGGCCCCAGCTTGGTCATGTTTTTCTACTCGAATTTCATTGCTAAATTCTGTCGGTTCCAATCGGGGGTTGGCACCCCACTGAACAAGAAACCAGTGGAACTTCTGCTTGCCAGGAGCTGATTGTGGAGACACTTTTGACACAAAACCATTGACTTCTACACACATATTTCTCCAATTTCTAGGTGTGTGATCTATCGCCCTATGTATGCATGTATATAAAAATATATGTGCACATCTATCTACAAATTTCACACACGTACATAGACATTACATAAATATATTTACATACATATACGCAAATGTAACTGTATGCATGTAAGCATATGCTGTATGTATATGGCTATGGGTCAGTTCACCCTGTTTCCCTCGTGCCCCCATCATTTACCAAGCTGTTTTGCCTATGAATTTGTTGGTGACTATCCCCGATTGGTGGTTGATTAATATTGACCCATAGCCATATATATGGTGGTTTCTCAAAATAAGGGACCCCAAAAATACTCAAACGCATATCTATAGACGCCCAGAAGAGCCCCTGATCCAACAAATTGTGGCAGGAGATGTCAAGGCGCACGGTGACCGCGGATGTGGGATGCTTGGCTCAAGCGGAGCCTTGAACGATTCGCCTGCAGAAATCCCATTTGGTGTAGGATTTCATGGGTCACAAAAACTATGCCCGTTTTTTAATCATATGTTTTTTACCCTATCTCTCTTTTGCAACATACCTTGACCGTTGAAAGTCTAAACAGGTCCAAACCGTCCCGCCCCAACGGGTTAAATTGTAGGTTATTCTGCTTGGGCTTTTTCGTTCGGAACCTGTGGCGTGTTGCCTGTCCACGTTTTGACGTGCGATAAGCATCAATCCGTCACGGGGATTGGCATAGTCAAGATGATGATTGTTTCATCGTGGAAGCTGAAGCTGCTGACGTGGCGCGGGTGGAGGAGCGGAAGCGTTTGGAGGACGCCTTTGGGCTTTCAATCAAATATCAAAATTAATTGATAGCTGGACGCAATTGACTTTTCTTGAGTATTTTGGATTATGTATTACAGCAGCTTTACTTGCATTTGATTCTTGTTGTTGTGCGAAGAAATTGTTTTGGTGAGGGGGTGTCACTGCTGCCCATGGTAATGGTCGTCCGTAAGGGCACCAATGTCAATGTTTCGCATTGGGGCGCCCACCCGCGATTCTGCAGCATCACCGTAATGAATGCCTGCGACGCATGCCGCTGCAACGCCTGACTCAGCAATATTGTTGTCATGGCTGACCGACCCTGGGATGAAGCTTTCACATATTAGCGTGCAAGGAGCGTGCGCTGATGTGTTGATTTTGCCACGAACCTGCAACGCTGGCAATGATGGATTCTATACCATGAATCGCTTTGTAATGGGCCTGCTTCGGGTGACGGCGCAACAGCAGCGCAACCATTGACCGATGACCCTGCGATGTCGGGGACACGTTGTGCAAGAACTGGCCCGGCAACAGCCCTGCAATGATCCCTGTTGCAATGCCTCTGTGTTGACTGCAATGAATACGCCTGCGCAGCTTATGGTCACCGGCTGTTGTCAGGTGCTTGGCGCCAGCCCGGAGTGGTGGCAACAGAGAGCGGTTGATGCTTTCAAAGGCGGGCAGAGAAACAACCCCCATCTACTTCTTCCTAACTTTGGCTTTGTTGGCCAAAAAACACAGAAGCCACCAAGCTGGTCGTCGAGCCCCCACACATCTGTGCGACGCCGGTTGTTGACGCATCCGAGGCCAAGGCCCTGGCGTACCCAAAAGGTGAGCGGCCCGAGGGCTTGAAGAGGCTTGTGCGCAAGTTCTTTGCCGCGAAGCAGGCGGACTTTTGTTCACGGGGAGCATACCGAAACCTGACCGTGCAGCCAGGCAGAGGTGCAGAGGAGGGTAGAGCGCAAACGGGCCGAGCGCCGCGCGCAACAGGTCGGACGTGAAGCCAACCAAGCTTTCCCATCCGCCGGCTCTTGCAGGTAGAGCTCTCTTACCGAGCGCTGGAGTGGGTGGGTGGAAGCGGAGCTCGACTGTGGCGGGCCCAGAAGCAGGAAACAGATGGCGCCGATGATAGTAACGTTACAGTTTCTGAACTCAAGTGATCAAGTTTTTCTATGTTTGTGCATGTTCAGCCATCAAGGGCTCACAGGGTCACAGGGTTAAGTAACAGCATTGAAAAGTTTCAAGCCTTCTCAGGCTGGAGGTGCACCCTGGCAGACTGCAGTGCATGATGTCCTGCTGAGCCTGCTGGCCCACCTTGTGGAGTGGCAGTACGTGCAAGATGTCCACAACCACCTGACCATCCTCCTCCTGGGTACCAACCTCCTGCTGCCCAAGTGGATCCCAAAGGTGATGGCAAGGGGAAGTCCAACCAAGGATACTGGTGGCAGGATGCTCAAGGTGGTTGGCACTGGTGGCAGCCAGTGTCTTGGCTTAATATATGATTAGTGAGCTTGATCTGTCAAATGCATTGCATGCTTCCCTTTGTAATCCTTACATGTGCTCCTTTCCAAGGCTGAGAAACCCAAGACTGGGTATTTCAACAAATTGGTCCTCCTGGTGAGCATGTGGCAATCAGGTCTTCACCAAGAGTTGGTTGATGAATTGGCTCGTCTCACTACGTTCTGGCCCATGGAGGGCCCTGTGCGAACCCTGGTTGAGGCCATTAGGACAGAAGGACTTGAGGCTCTGTACAGGCGAGGGTACTTAGCTCGCATGTGAGAGCACAATGATCTGAAGCTAAATGGGAAAAGAAAAAGGAACTTTCTCAGCCATCAAAGGCTCATCATAGCCATCAAAGGCTCACTTCAGCCATCTTAGGCTCACAACGCCATCTTAGGCTCAGCCTAGCCATCTTAGAATTCACTATAGTTTGTTGAAATTCAATAGCAATTTGATGCTCAATCAATCTCAGAACATTCTTTGATTAAAACATATTATGTGAAAATTTCAAATAATTCAAAATGTTTATTCAAAAATAATTTTGAAAAATATTTTGCGAAATTAAATTTGAACATTCAAATTAAAATTCAGCCTTTGAAATCTACTTTCAGAATTCAAAAATTTGATTTCAGCCTTTGAAATCAAATTTCAAAACCCAGAATTTGGCTTCAGCCTCTGAAATCAAATCTCAAACTCAGGATTTGGTTTCAATCACTAGATTTTGCTTTTCAATGCATAAGGTTCAATAAATTTCTTGAAAAAATAAAAAGCAAAATTTAGTTTAATTATTCAACCTATCTTTTCTCAATCAAAGATTGATTGTAGATATTACTATTTGCTTTTATGTTTGTGTTTATCATTTCAATGATTGCATTGCTGAATAATTTTGATTACTTGAAATTATACATTCTTCATTTTTGGGCAGCTGTTTGAGGATTTACAGTTGCAGGTAGAACTGAAGGGCTGGGTTGGCCATGTGGGAGTCTGGTGTCAACGACTACATCCTTGATGTCCACACAGAAGCTGGATGGACATGTGTCCTCTGGAATTCAGGGTGGAAGACCTGGACACTGGTCTGCCGTGAGCAGGTGTGTTAGTTAACCTGATGTTCCTTTTTTTTGGTGGGGCCAATTCTCATCCTAAGGATTGGCTTCCTGTACAATACGTGACTGCGCACGCTCTGAGCCACCCAACACCAGGCCAGTGGAAGTGGTCTGTGGACTTTTGGCCCATCTTTGGCGGAAGCCCCGCGCAGACGCTCCAGCTGGGCGACTTCCTTGCCGACATTGCAGCGGCCTTATCCAGGAAACGGGGCGCAAACTTTTCGGCAGTTTCTTCCGTTGACGCCCAGGCCATTGCCGCTGTAGGCAGGAGGAGGATAAGATAGAGTTTAGCTCATGATGGAGTGGTGCAGTTGATTGGGTGTCGAGGAAAGGCGCGGTGTTTTTCAAATTATTTCATTGGACGAAAACAAATCCTTCACCAGGCATGCTGCACTGTCATTCTTGACGTTCGCTTGTTATTGCGCACGCATGAACCGGTGCTAGGTGTGCGGTGCGCATGTGATTGAATATTTTCAAGCAGGTGTCGGTAATGTATTTGCGACTTTTTCCAGTCTTTGCATGAAACGACCAACATGTGCCCACCCAACTTAGCTAGCGACACGTATGTTGTGTCTGAAGGCTACAGTATGTTTGGTCTGAAGACCACGGCTTGCGTTTCTTGACTAAGGCGGGGGGTGGGGGCGCAGTAAAAATATCCTCATGTGATGACAGCTCGCTTTTTGCGCGCAAAACATATGTACGCATGACCGAACCAACTGATGACCCACTAAAAGATCTGCGGGCACACCTGCTTAGAAATTATTTGACGTTGCACATTATCAAACCGCGGCATGTAAACCAATGAATTTGCGCCAGACAAAATGGCCGGTGTATTGTTCTCCATTTCTGGATCGTCAGAACCCTATTATAGCACGCTTGCAAGTCTTTGCTACCCTCTTGGTGCAACTGTAGTACTGTACGAAGATGTCTATATAACCACCTTGATGCACACTGGCGGTGATTCGTAGCCGATGAATTCAATGGCGAAAATTATTTGACTTGACGCAAACACAATACATGCATGCATGCATGTGAAAAATGCTACCGACCAGATCTTTGATGACCAATCCAGTGCCGCTTGACATACATACAGTACATACATACATACATACATACATACATACATACATACGCACATACACACATACACACATACACACATACATACATAAACATACTTGGCGGGTTCTTACATGGGTGTAGCCCCCAAATCATCCAATATTGACCGTTTACAGGAATCAACCAACCTGTTTTTGCAGTTTACTATTTTTTCTACAGCTTGAAAGACCTTTGGGCGGGAAACTTTTCACCGCGGTGGCCCAAACCAGTTGCCTGCAGCCGAGGAAGCTTTGGCGCTTTGCCTCTTGGATCCAGTCGGAGGCCAACTGCTTCCCAACGTGGGCACGTGGGCTCGTTGCGATCGTTGGAATGTTACCCACAACATCAGCATTACGCCGGTCCTTAACCGGGAAACCGGTTGATCTGCGAATGGGTAAAAAAAAGTTGATAACGCACACATATAGATCATGGTTTTTCATAGCGATAAATTTTGGTTCACGCCATGATTCAGCTTAGACCTATGCTTGAGTGCAACAGTTCTTGTCAGTCCAAGCATTGCTAATCCCTGTGAAAAACAGTTATGGACCAATCAAACCATCATTGAAACAGCGGCACCGCAATGATGAACCAACCTGCAACCTACATTGTAGCATCACTAATCACTAAACATCATGAAAACAATTGCCGGCCAGCATTGAAACGTAAATCATTATCAATCATGAGCAACCATCATTAACATCACCAAAGAAACCATAAGTTACTTTCCAGCATTATCCTTGATGGGCTCATCGTATTCAACATTGCAGGTGGTTACTTTCCCGCAATGTTTGCCAGTAATCGTTATTTTTTGCTCCACTGGTGCTCAACTATGATTGATCACGGTTTCACCATCTTTGAATAACTATAATGGTAACAGCTAGTTCTAATTTCAACATGATTCACAATGATTGCAGCCAGTCACTATTCTTCAACCTTGACCATGATCAACCACTATTAACTATTATTTCCTTTTTCATCAGTAGTTATCCCCTAATATTAACCATTCATCAGAACAGTTCTAATTAGTGATAGGGTATATATATATATATCGCCGATTATTGACCATTCAATGATTATTCACCACTATAGTATTGCTATCCTTTATTATCAACCGCTAGTTAGGTATTCCCCATCAGTTCTCCCTACTATTATTAGTATCATCATGATGATTTTCATTACTATTATTATTATCATTATTATTGTCAACTCTTTACCACGATGATAGTGTTATCACTGTTGATGAACCACTATTATCACTATTGATACATCACAATAGTGATTACTTCTTATTATCACCAATAGTCATTCACCCTTCACCTGTTTCAGTGATATCGTGAGAGCCAACATTATCATTACTATCCCTATTGTCATTACTGTCACCATTACCTGGTTTCCCGTTGCCAACACCTGTTATTCGCCAACACCTGTTAGCCAACTCATCCCCTATCTGTTAAGTTTTTTTCATGAGTTGTCCAGTGGATCGTCAAGCATCCATATACAACCAATAGTATAGCAGTATAAACCACATATGGCTGTGAGTCAACAGCCCGTACCCCTGCTTCCCCATCATTAACCATTGCTTTCCTTTATTAGTGTTGGTAAATCCTCCATTAGTTGGTTGATTTATATTGACCCAGCTCGCCATATAACTTATCCACCACGCGTTGTTAATCACCAAGCACCATGGTAAGCGTTACACCATCGTTTCCTTCAGCCGAGGCTCACAGCCTTGGGTCGTGGTGGAGGTCCCTGGCAGACTGCCGTGTGCTTGCTGGGACGAGCCATGCAGGCCATGGTCATGGTGGCGATGTGCGAGTTGAAGCTGGGGATATGAATGGTGGGTGGTTAATGGTTGGTAGTTGGTGGTTGGTAGTTAGTGGTTGGTTAATGGTTGTTGAATGGTTACTGGTTGTTTTGCAAAAGACTTTTCCAAGTAGTGAAGAATGATCAAGGATCCATCAGGATCCCCAATCATTGGTGGTTAGCACTTGGTCAATGACATTCCAATTCTGTGATGCGAAGATGTCTCACTAGCACAATAGCTATAGAATCTATAGACTCAATACAACTGACACGACATGATGAAACAGATGCACCTGAAAACGCAACTGTTGTGTCTTCAAGCCAAAGTCAAGATGGTAACCAGCCAACCAGCCAACCGGCCAAGCAGCCAAACTCTTCAACTGGTGCCACTAAGATTCCCCTTGGACCAGGATCCCCTTAACGTGATCCAGACACGTTCCCAGCCTCCTTGTTGGGTCTGCAGGTGAGGAGCGGGCGAAGCGGAGAGTCCATGTCTCTGAAGGAACTCATGGAGCGAGTGGGGCAACCGAACGGGGCGAGAGAAGGTGGAGGAATCTTTTCGTTAGATGACTTCTTCACCGACATGATCCGGCATGATCGTACATGCATATGTGCAATACACACGCACGCATACCTTTGCAGGTGTACACCTAATGCACATAGACTTCTATCTATATCTATATTTAGATATATGTATATATTTTTGATATATGTATTGATATATTGGATATATGTAAATATTTATACATATGGATGTATAGTGCGCAAGCACCGTATGTTTGGCTCCCCTGAGAGATCCACCGTGCGGCGAGCCAAGGCCTTGACTCCCATCGTGACGTCGGGACGTCTTGTAGAGGTTGGAAGAACCTGACAGCCGCAACAAGCCCGGTGGTTGGTTGCTCGGTTTCTTGCTTGGTGGGTGGGTTGATAGGTTGGTTGCTTGGATACTTGGTGCCTTGGTAGCCTGGTTGTATACTATGGTTCTTCACTCAACATTGACTACTATCACTAACGGCCATCATGACCAGAAGTTACTATCATCACAGCCACCATCAACCATTCTTGTCGCCATGATTCAGCATTGGTTAGTTGGTTGGCTGTGTGGCTTGAGTATCCTTGACCTGCCAACTGCTGGTGATGACGACAGGGGTTTGTTGTGGACCTACCTGCCGTGCTAGCAACTAGTTACATAATCATATCCCCAGTCGCACCAGTCCGTTACGACCTGACCTACCTGTCGTCTTACCATCCCGACCTCTCTGCTTGGCTGTTTTTCGGAGATGGCTGTGGGTCAAAACCCTGTACCCCTGGTTCCCATCATTTACCATTGTTTTCCCTGTTATTGTTGCTTAATATTGCTGGTTAATATTGACCCAATATCCCGATGAATTTTGTGTGTTGCAGGCTTTGACGATCTACCGGGAAGGGAAAGATGCTGGAGTGCCAGGGGCCCAGCTGCTGGGTGCTTTTGGACAATGACGACCCAGATTCAGTTCCTGGAACGGAATCAAGCCAAGGCGATATGCGTTGACAAGACCAAAACCCATGAGAGAAGTGTGATACAATAGGTATGGGTACTGTAAGGTTTCCCATGTTTCGCTTCTCTCTCTCTCTCTCTGGGTGGTTTGAGGGAAATTCAATTCTCTGCCAACAGCGCCGCCTGGATCGCGAGCTATCACGATTTTGATCGTTTTTTAGCTGGGGAAACCACCAATGCTTGGACAGTAGTTCGCACGAAGCACCAGCATAGTGCAAAAGCAGCACCTTTGGAACAGATACTTCACATTGGGGAAGTCCATGGAAAAAACATCCTGGCGTCATAGTTGCCAGTGATTTTTGATGACCACCAAGCATCACAAGCATCACAACCGCCTTGCCAGGTGGCCAGGGGATAGAGGCAGCCGTTTGCTGGACCGACGACGTGGGGGGCGGTCAACCTATAGCTGTTGGGTTCCATACCCTGCTGGTTGCGACCTGGCAAAGATGGGATCATTTGAGAAGTGGATCATCCCAGAAGGGGTACCTGCAAATGGTTGGCTCCCATGTCATTCTATCTTTTGGGTGGATGTTCCGGTCTCACCGTCTCACCGTCTCACCACTCATTTTTGAGGACGAACTCACCACTCTTTTTGGAGGGCGAAGTACCAAGGGGACGTATCATCAAAGCACCAGCTGTTTATCGTGATGTTGGTGATTATCCCCTATGATTGACCATCATTGAAATGATCAACAGACTGGTTGTTTTCACTGCTGTCATGTGGATGCCTTTTGGGTGCTGCATTGCGCTGTGGAAAAAAACAACCATTATTATCCCCTATTATTATGCCCTATTATTATGCCCTATTATGATCCCCTATTATTATCCCCTATTAACCACCTATTGATTAACCATTAATGGCTATAAGCTGTGAATAACCATTAATTATTAAGTATGATTAATAACCATTATTCACATGAAAAACCAAACTGCTTTGGGGCTGCTCGAGGACCTCCACGACTTCGCCTTGGAATCAGCGCAGGTTGCTGTGTGCCACCAGCTGCTGAAGCTGGCCACCATGGGAGGTGGGGTTGGTGGTTGGGTGTTGGTTGGTTAATGTTGGTTAGTTAGATGGGGTTGCTTGCTTGGTTGATTCGTTAGTTAGTTAGTTAGTTAGTTAGTTAGTTAGTTAGTTAGTTAGTTCGTTTTTGTAGTTTATGTTTGGTTGTTCGTTCTTTTATCATATACTCAGTTGGTGACTCAGTGAGTCGGTGAGTCATTTCGCTACTTCGGCCACCTGTTTAGTCGGCGTGCTTGCTAGTTAGTGAGCGTGTGAGCTACCTAGTCGGGTATGGGATTTTAGATGGGAGGCGGTTTCAATTGATGCCAAAAATGAAATCACTTATGCGAGGATGGGAGCAAGCTGAAAGGTCCTATTGAAACACAACATTTTTTTGTGTTTCTTGGGATCACCATCTATGAATATTCTAAGTGAGATATTTTGCAGTGTTGGTTTCAGAGTCCAACTGGCCCAACTTTTCACTCGAACTCCGGAGTCGTTTTGACGGGATGATCTGTACCGTTCAAGTTGGACCCCCAGACGGCTCAGTGGGTTCAACTCCAAGCTGCACCAGCGAGTTTGTCCAAGCAGAAAGGTTGCTCCTCAGCATGCTGAAGTGAAGTTTTCGTTTGGCAGCGAACCTCTCTATGTGCCCAGTGAAGGGACGGACATACAGCTGTTGCGGTGTCTTGACTAGACACTTGCATGATCTATGTATGGGTGTGCAGAAGGCAGCTGTATGGTTTACAATAAAGTGAACCTCAGATGAATAAACCCCTGGCTGATTGACAGGAGGTATCCTCCAAAAGCCGACTGGTTTCCAAATAAGCCATGGTACCCTTCCCCAATTAGTAAACCCATGGTTCATGAACCATTTTTGTTTAGCCGTTATCCCCTTATAAACCAATGGTTTCCCATTAAAATTGTATTGTAAAACCAATTGTTAACAATGTCGTTAAACCATATGGGCTATCCCCATTAACTCATTAACCATTAAGTTCACTCATCATCCCCATTATGGTTAATATTATCCCCATGAACTCATATTGCTTATCCCCATTCAACCGTTATTGTTAAATCACGAGTTATACTGATTTTTAATCCATGTTGACCATAATGATTAATTCAATTCATTTATTTACCACTATTTACAAGGATTAACTCATTATATAACCACTATTGTTAAACTCATAATTGGCTGTTATCCCCATTAATTAACTCATTAACCATTATTGTTAAATCCATGGTTTCCCATTAAGCCATGGTACCCCCGGATGAGTTTGCCCCTGATGAAAGCGGCTTTCCCGTGGCCGCCAGCCGGTGAGGCGGTGACCTGGTGATCGTCACCGGAAAGGGCGGCCACAGCCGTGAAGGACGGCCAAGATGCTGCGCTGCTAGGAAGGGTCGATTGATGTTGTTTGGTCGATTGGTTGATTGGTTAATTATCTATGTAGATTGATCGGTTGCTGGGTTGATTGGTCGATTGGTTGATTGGTTAATTATCTATGTAGATTGATCGGTTGCTGGGTTGATTGGTCGATTGGTTGATTGGTTAATTATCTATGTAGATTGATCGGTTGCTGGGTTGATTGGTCGATTGGTTGATTGGTTAATTATCTATGTAGATTGATCGGTTGCTGGGTTGATTGGTCGATTGGTTGATTGGTTAATTATCTATGTAGATTGATCGGTTGCTGGGTTGATTGGTCGATTGGTTGATTGGTTAATTATCTATGTAGATTGATCGGTTGCTGGGTTGATTGGTCGATTGGTTGATTGGTTAATTATCTATGTAGATTGATCGGTTGCTGGGTTGATTGGTCGATTGGTTGATTGGTTAATTATCTATGTAGATTGATCGGTTGCTGGGTTGATTGGTCGATTGGTTGATTGGTTAATTATCTATGTAGATTGATCGGTTGCTGGGTTGATTGGTCGATTGGTTGATTGGTTAATTATCTATGTAGATTGATCGGTTGCTGGGTTGATTGGTCGATTGGTTGATTGGTTAATTATCTATGTAGATTGATCGGTTGCTGGGTTGATTGGTCGATTGGTTGATTGGTTAATTATCTATGTAGATTGATCGGTTGCTGGGTTGATTGGTCGATTGGTTGATTGGTTAATTATCTATGTAGATTGATCGGTTGCTGGGTTGATTGGTCGATTGGTTGATTGGTTAATTATCTATGTAGATTGATCGGTTGCTGGGTTGATTGGTCGATTGGTTGATTGGTTAATTATCTATGTAGATTGATCGGTTGCTGGGTTGATTGGTCGATTGGTTGATTGGTTAATTATCTATGTAGATTGATCGGTTGCTGGGTTGATTGGTCGATTGGTTGATTGGTTAATTATCTATGTAGATTGATCGGTTGCTGGGTTGATTGGTCGATTGGTTGATTGGTTAATTATCTATGTAGATTGATCGGTTGCTGGGTTGATTGGTCGATTGGTTGATTGGTTAATTATCTATGTAGATTGATCGGTTGCTGGGTTGATTGGTCGATTGGTTGATTGGTTAATTATCTATGTAGATTGATCGGTTGCTGGGTTGATTGGTCGATTGGTTGATTGGTTGATTGTCTACATAGATTTATTGGTTGATCGGTTGATTGGTTGATTATCTACGTAGATTGACTGGTTGATGGGTTGATGGGTCGATTGGTTGATTGGTTGATTGTCTACATAGATTTATTGGTTGATCGGTTGATTGGTTGATTATCTACGTAGATTGACTGGTTGATGGGTTGATGGGTTGATTGGTTGATTGTCTACGTAAATTTATTGGTTGATCGGTTGATTGGTTGATTATCTACGTAGATTGACTGGTTGATGGGTTGATGGGTCGATTGGTTGATTGGTTGATTGTCTACGTAAATTTATTGGTTGATCGGTTGATTGGTTGATTATCTACGTAGATTGACTGGTTGATGGGTTGATTGGTTGATCATCTACGTAGATTGATTGGTTGATTGGTTGATTACCTATGTAGATTGATCGGTTGATTGGTTGATTGGTTGATTATCTATGTAGATTGATTGGTTGATTGGTTGATTGCCTATGTAGATTGATTGGCTGATTGGCTGATTGGTTGATTGGTTGATCGGTTGATTGGTTGATTATCTACGTAGATTGACTGGTTGACTGGTTGATTGGTTGATTGGTTGATCATCTACGTAGATTGATTGGTTGATTGGTTGATTACCTATGTAGACTGATCGGTTGATTGGTTGATTGCCTATGTAGATTGATTGGCTGATTGGTTGATTGGTTGATCGGTTGATTGGTTGATTATCTATGTAGATTGATTGGTTGATTGGTTGTTTGCCTATGTAGATTGATTGGCTGATTGGTTGATTGGTTGATCGGTTGATTGGTTGATTATTTACGTAGATTGATTGGTTGATTGGTTGATCGGTTGATTGGTTGATTATTTACGTAGATTGATTGGTTGATGGGTTGATTGGTTGATCGGTTGATTGGTTGATTGGTTGATTATCTACGTAGATTGATTGGTTGATTGGTTGATTATTTACGTAGATTGATTGGTTGATTGGTTGATCGGTTGATTGGTTGATCGGTTGATTATCTACGTAGATTGATTGGTTGATTCGTTGATTGGTTGATTGGTTGATTATCTACGTAGATTGATTGGTTGATTGGTTGATTGGTTGATCATCTATGTAGATTGATTGGTTGATTGGTTGATTATCTACGTAGATTGATTGGTTGATTCGTTGATTCGTTGATCATCTATGTAGATTGATTGGTTGATTGGTTGAATGGCTGATTATCTACGTAGATTGATTGGTTGATTGGTCGACTAGTTGATCATCTATGTGTGAAACATCTCGATATACATCAGAGTTAGGTGATGTTGTGTAAATATGTGCATATTAGATCTATTTGTTGAACAATTGACACATATCAGATATCTATTAGTTTGAAATCGATTGTGGCTTTACAGCACAGCTTTGCGCCGGTGGTGATGTTTTTCTCAGCGGTGAGTCCGCTTTTCGAATCACCAAGGGATGGCATTCAAAACATGGGAATGGTGAGGAATCAAGCAATGAGAATCTGTCTTTCTTAGAAAATTGAAACGGACTTTGGCTAGTTATTCTTTTCATCCATGAGTACTTCAAAAAAATCATATGTATATTTTTATATATGGTAGTTATTTTCGGTAGATATTTTCTCTATATGTATATAGCATACCCTACGTGTATCCATTTATATTTACACATAATCTATGTGCTGTATCTCTTGCTGCTCTCCCAGACTTGCGGGGCCGCGTTTCAACCAGGGACCCCCGTCAGGCGGAGTGGGCCTCCACACATCCATGATGCATTTTCTCAGCGAGTCTCCCGAGCGGAATTCAGATGATGGGGTTGTTGCTCTGGGGGGATGGCGAGCTGAGCTGGATAATAACCAACAGCCACGGGTAGTAGTTCACATCAGAAAAACTTAGACTAGTTGGTTAGTTGTGATGTGAACTTGGTTGGTTAGTTGGTTAGTGAGACCAGTTGTTTAGACTAGTGACTGGTCTTTGGGATGTCAACAAAAGGGGTACGGTGGGGTATTGACCCGTGGCCATATCAGAATCTGGGTCCACACATGGGTGCAACCCCACAAGAACATGATGATATTTGATAGTCCGGCACTGTTTGGGGGACAGAATTTATGAACACAAACACACACATGATCACACATGTGATTATCGGCAATCGGATTTCTTTGGATTGTAGATGGCCTGGATGCCAAATGTATTTGGGTAGGTCTGCATGCACAGGTTTGTAGACCCATGAACACACAGATACTTTTACGCATACACATTTGGGCTTCATCCATTTGAATGTATGAGTACGATAGCGTGACCAAAAAAAGTTTACCCTTGCCCCTCTTGCCCTCAGTGAAGTCGTAGCTTCTCGCTGGCAGCAGTCGTACATCCAGGCTGAGATGTGAAGTTTTCAACGTAGCACTCTTCAACTCGTTCAACATTTACGAGGGACCATCAAGATTGCTGGTTCTCTCTCTCTCTCTCTGCCCACTTCTTTCTCTCAACACAAGCACACATACATGTAATAAGTTGTATGTATAGGCAATATTCCCTTCTACATATGTGTGTGTGTATGTATATATATATATACACACACACATATGCATTCATGCACACATGTGCTCGCACATCAATACATACCTACATCTGTAGGTATACATGCGGTGACCCACAGACATCCAAAACCTGGTGATTTATTCATGTGAATCTCTCGTTGGTCAACCATCGAACATCAAGCAACCACTAACCATCCATCATTGACCAGCGTGAGCCATCAATCAACCGCTAGTAACTATGCTTCACCATCATTGGCCATCATTGACCATCAAAAACTGTGAGTAGCCATCCACACCATAGTTCTTGTGCGCCACGCAGTTGACCGTTGCTCAGGCTCAACATCCAAGTAAGGCCTGGCAACATTCCAGGTGGGCCTGGCTGGGATGCGATGAGCAGTTTGTTCAGCATGCTTGGCAGCCAATGGGGAGGAGCAACAAGCTGCGACACATAGCAAGCATAGCAACTGAAGCTTAGTTGGCGAGCTCAACCCATGGCTATCAAGGATGGCAAGTCTTGATTGGTCGCTGTTTTGTTGCTTTGGCTTGGCTGGTTCTGTTGGGTGACTGGGTCTGAACCCTAAATCATGAGCCCTGGACCCAAGTTGCTTGGTGATTCTGCCAGGAGTGGGTGTTTCGACCAATCCAAGCAGCGTGTACACATTTTTGGCGCTTTCCCTTCCTACCTGTCTTGTAGGACGCTTCTGTGATCAATGCATGAGTACCCAATAAGACATCTATCCTTGTAATGTGCTAGGACCTAGCTGCTAGGCGGTCTGATCTGATCTCCCTTCTTTTTGTATCGATTTTTTTTAATGTTTGCGCAGATGTACTTAGGACCTTGGGCCGTTTGCATGGCTCACTTACGCAGTTTTCAGATTGGGGGAGTTGCTAGGGCTACAAGCCACGAGCTTCGGGTCTCATGGCAGGGCGATTGAAACACTGAAGTAACATTGAGATGTTCACAAAATGGATATGCCCCAAATGACGTGTTTGTTCTTTCCCGGTAAAAGCTTGTGTTGGGGGCACCTCATGATTTTTGGAGGGTCCGATTCTAGGCTCTGGGGGTGCTTTCCCGATCCAGGCCGTTTGCGGGTCTCGGTGCCGCTGTCCACTGAAGCGTCCAAAAAGAGTGAGTCTACGCGGCGCAGGGCTGCCAGGGGAGGGCTGCGCAGTGTTGAGTGGTTTGAACAGTGGACAGGCAGGCGCATCTGCATACCCGATAGATGGAAGCGCTGCAGATTTGAATACATTCATTACACATGCGCATATTGATTTTTGTGTGTTTTGCTTGTACATGTTGCTCTACTATTATCATTTTTTCAATAGACATACATCCAACATAGATCGATACATAGACACACGGCTACAGTAGCATAAATTTGAATCATACAACATGTTGATGCCATAACTAATGTGATGTAATGTTGAATTATTATATGCTACTAGAACATGATTTGATTCTGTGTATATATGCGTAAAGATATACAAGTATACATATGTTATATAAATTGAATTCAAATAGACACATTAGCATGTGATATGAAAGTAGTACATTGCTGGACAATACAGCACTGGCTGGTGGTTTGAACGGTCTTCTTTTTTCCCCCACTATTTGTTGATTGACTTTTGCATATCTTTGGGATGGCGAACCACCAGCCAGAACATGATAGCATAAGAAACGCTGTCACCAGGGATGGACCATGCTGTGCCCGCAGGTGCAATACGATTCCCACCAACGTGGAGCCCGAGTATCCGGGCGACCTCACGATGGTTCGCTGGGGGGGACAGGGCCGGCCTCCAAGGGACGAACTTCGATCTGGCAGACCCGGAAGCTAAGCCAAGTACACAATCGCAAGATTTTTATAGGTAAAACCAGATGGTGGTTTCTCAAGCCATAGGGGTACCCCAAAGTTATGGATGGTTAATTACTACAAATGACTATTAATGGATGATTGGGGGGTACCCCTATTTTGAGAAACACCCAGGTAAGTTTGCCAGAGAGTATGCATAATGTTTGGATTAGCTGATCAATATTTTCAGCTGCCAAGGGTTGATCAATTTTGTGACGCAAGGTATCTATAGGTATCTATCGACCAACTGATGACTATATGCGGGGACTCAAGCCAATCATATGGTTGGCTTGCCAAAAGACATCACTTGGGTGGTCCTGACTGCTTTGGTCGGAACAGGTGACGATGAGCCAGTCAGGCAGCTGTACCGGTGAGCGTAGGTAGATGATGAATCATCATTCATCAACGATTCAGCCTCATCAAGCATTATTCATCATCAACCCCAAGCATCAGCCATCAATTGACCATCAACCAAGCATCCATCAACCGTCAACTAAGCATCATCTCAAAATGTCATAACTTAGTAACCATCAACAAGCCGTCAAGCATCCATTACATCAACCATCCATCAATCCCATTTACTCTCAATCAAGCATGAACATCATGACTCACAAGCATAATTTTTCACCATCACCAATCAGTCTCATGGATATCATGGCGGCAAATCCATTCTGCTAATGGTTGATTTACCCAGGATGCTGCCTTAACCTATTATCTTAAGCAGATTAATCATGATTAATCATCATCGCAACCATGGTTAAATCGATAATAGTAACAAATAATCATCAGTAACCACTATAGTCTCTAGGACTGTTTCTTATTATCGCTATATTCAACCACTTGTTAACCACTGGCTCATCATCATCATCATCATCATCATCATCATCATCATCATCATCATCCTCATCATCATCATCATCATCATCATCACCACCACCATCATCATCACCATCAATCACCACCACCATCATCATCACCATCATCATCATCATCATCATCACCATCAATCACCACCACCATCATCATCACCATCAATCACCACAATCATAAACCACAATTCTATCACCCAACCAGGCAGGTAACCAATCAATTCGTCAACCAATCATCATCTTCACCCATGGTTCCCTGCCAGGAGAGTCGCATCTCCAACCTGGTGCGGTGGAACGCTGCGGTGATGGTCTCGGACGGCAACCGCCGGGCCGCGGGCGTCCGGGAGCCTGGCCAAGCCGCCGCCAGCGCAAGGTCGCCAGCAGTGGCGCCGACTCCGTGGTGAGCCGTGAAAGAGGGAGAGTTTGGTGGTTAAATGATGGTGAAATGGCTAAATGATGGGAAAATGATGGTTAAATGATGGAAACATGATGGAAACATGATGGGAAGATGATGGGAAGATGAGCTGAAAAACCGGTGGGTGATAATGGAAATTGTGCTGAAAATGATGGTTCATGGTGGCTGACGACACTATTACGTAATGGTAGGGGTTCATGGTAACACGGTCATAGCGATGTTGGTGTCAATGATGACTGATAGGCTCATAGGTGTTCAGAACTGATCCTCGTTAATCCTGGTTGATGGGCGATGGGGATTGACAATGATCCAAAGTGGTTGGGATTCGTTAAGAGCGCTGACGGCTGATAGTGCTCAATGATGGTTCATTTATTTCAGAGTAAGACAGATTAAACGCAGCAATTGACAATGTCGATCATCAAGGTCATTAATGCCTCATGGGCTTAGTCAGGATAGTAGGAAAGACCTGGCTGATTGTGATAATGAAAAGAACTACTGATCATTGATGGTTAAAAAGGTCACAACCATGTTTGCTAGCACTGACTAAAGGTGATAGAATCATTGTTCATAATGGATAATAGCGATTGCTGAGAATGCTCGATGAGACAATCAAGGAAAATGAGGAACGAGACCATAGTTATTTACAACAAAAATAGTGGGAGTACATACGGGCAGTACCACGCAGTGATAAAAGGGAGGGACTGTGAGCAACTACCACCCCACCATAGCAAAGTGGTTCATTTCAGATGCTTATAGTGGTAGTACGGCTTTTGTCGCTACGACTGGTGGCAGCTTAGAATTCTTGACCATGGTGGCAAAGGATTCGTGATGGCTGAAATGCCAATGACAGTAGGTAAAAATGCAACCAACACGCAATACATACATCAAGGTATATGTAATAAATGCACCCAATGCAAATGGTAGAACATTTGATCAATCTTTACTGGCATACAGATCATATCAATCAACCAAAAACCAAGAACAAATGGGTGTAAGGAGGATAGTCACAGGCAGTCGCTGAATGACCACGAGTTGACCCAGTAATATACCCAGCTTATCAGTGCATGTATCTATCCTTGCTTGAAAAGATGTTCCGTGGATCCGACAGGGGCAGTCTTTTTGCTAGTTCAATTTCTTGGTATCATCATCATCATCATCATCATCATCATCATCATCATCATCATCATCATCATCATCATCATCATCATCATCGCCAGCATCGCCAGCATCACCATCATCACCATCATCACCATCATCCCCATCATCACCATCATCGTCATCATCATCATCATCATCATCAGCGTCATCAGCGTCATCACCATCATCACCATCATCACCATCATTACCATCATCATCATCGTCATCAGCGTCATCAGCGTCATCACCATCATCACCATCATCCCCATCATCCCCATCATCGTCATCATCATCATCATCATCCTCATCCTCCTCCTCCTCCTCATCATCACCATCATCACCATCATTACCATCATCATCATCGTCATCAGCGTCATCAGCGTCATCACCATCATCACCATCATCCCCATCATCCCCATCATCGTCATCATCATCATCATCATCCTCATCCTCCTCCTCCTCCTCATCATCACCATCATCACCATCATTACCATCATCATCATCGTCATCAGCGTCATCAGCGTCATCACCATCATCACCATCATCCCCATCATCCCCATCATCGTCATCATCATCATCATCATCCTCATCCTCCTCCTCCTCCTCATCATCACCATCATCACCATCATCATCATCATCATCAGCATCACCATCATCCTCCTCATCATCATCATCATCATCATCTTCATCATCATCATCATCATCATCATCATCATCCTCATCATCATCATCATCACCACCACCATCATCATCTTTTATGGGTGGATCCATGTCAACTTCTCACTCTAGAGCTCTTACAGGTAGATGGCGGGATGACCAAACACAATAAAAATCCTGTCGGTGATTTGGTACTCCTCAATTTGGACTGCACATTTTACATGAAAACCTGCTGAAATGGCAGTTTTGAGGAGTAAGGTCATCATTGTTGTCTCAATTGTCGCGGTGGATTTTGTTGTAGTTTTCTATTGACAGGAAGCATTCCGTTCCAGAAGGATCTAAAGGTTCAGACCGCATTGCAGGGTCCTGGTAATGCTGCCGCTGCTGCTGCTAATGACGATGCTGACGATGATTTGTCTTGACGCGCCCACGTCAGCGCCAGGTGGGTGGACACATTGGAACCTTCGCGTCCATTTGTGACATCTTTGAGGCCAGCGAGAAGCTGAGTGAAGATTGAGTTCCTTGAGTTCAGATCACTCCATTGGTGACACATGCGGTGTGAAGACCTGGGTTTTTGTGGGTCAAACAACAAAAAAGGCTCTACCAACAACAGAAATTGACAACTATTTGGTAATATCTTTTTATTTGTTGTACACCAATTTGTCAGTTCTAAAGGCATACGAACTATTGGCAGTTCAAACAAAGTTTCATGGCGACATGCCAAAACCACAACGGCAGCTCGGAGGTTGATCAGCCAGTTTCTGGGTGTGATTATCATAGGATTTGGTCACAGGATATCCAGGAAAGTAGCTTGTTTATAGTGGATGATAGGGGATCATAACCGACAGTACCAGCATTTCTGGTGGTTTCCTGGTATTTTTCCATATTTTTCCTCCAAACGAATTGATTGAGATGGGGTACATCCAAATGGATCACATTCCCCCGAGAAACTGACTATTTGGGCATGGTTTGGCATATCCATTGTGGGATCCACAGATATCAACGGAATCATCCTGGACTTACCAGCCCTGGTAAACTGTCAGAATGGGTTATCTCCATTCATGGTGGTACCCCTCAACCGGCCCCGATAGTTTTAGCTTTACCGAAACCACTACTTTGCGGGATACCATCAACGGATCGACCCATCATTTGACGGCAGTCATGAGCTCAACATGTGGACGGGGGCCGTTGTGGCTGCTGCAGCGGCTGTTGCCTGCGCGGAACAACTCTGCGCCCAACATTGCCATCGTGGCTCAAGCTGCAGTCCCAGCGGGGGCTGGGGCTGGCTGAGCCACCCCAATGAAGCGATGCCACAACTGCAGTTGATGGGGCCCACAATTTTTGTAAAATTCTGTGGTCCTCATCCGTGGATACCTCCACCTAGGACGCGAAATTGAGGGAAACAAAACACACATACTGTAGCCACCGGGAAGCTTCCTTTTTTTCCGGGCCCGAATCGTGACTCTGACCAATGGACCGACGTTAAAACCCCTATGGACATGGCTGTGGCTCCATGCCACCATAGCGCAGGACGCCAACCAGGATTCAGGCCTGTGGGTTTGACATTTGGAGATCAATTCATAAGATCAAATTATTAGACACCATCAGTCGAACCATAGCTGATCTTCCATGAATGATTCATGGGCCAACCTTGCTGAGTAGCTCCCAGAAATGGAGCAATACATCAGCACGGGGGAGGGCATTGACAATCCACGAACTCCGGTTTTGCGGGCATTGGACAGGTAGGTAGTGCTAGTGAAAGCCGAGATGTTTGGGTGCCCACTGTGGGCTGCGATGGCAACATGGCGGGGTGCCACAAAACCGCCCGAGGGACGCCGAGTTTCTGGTGGTTCACCCAACGAGAGTTCCTGTTGACCCAGAAACCTGTGGGGTGACATGACCCTGTGAACAAAACTCATCCCAACAATGGCAGCTTGGTGCAACACTGTGAATCAGCAACCAATTTTTTGGCTGGTTTTGCATTTCACTGGAAAAGAAGTTGTAAAAAGATCGCTGATTGAGTTTCACTATGATTCACAAGTTAGCATCAACCGTCATGACCCTCCCTCCCAGCACAGATCCTTTCCTTGGCACTGGAGTAATGCAAGGGGACATTCTCTTCTCCCAGAAGTTGTGGGGTGCCCAGGCGTGTTTCAGCGGGCCCAGCACGGAGTCCATTTGCTGCGAGTGCAATTTCCCACCGCCGCTGGGACAGTGCTGGGGACTGCGGCCCAGGAGTGATGAGAAGCAGACTCGGGTGGTTAGATAGCATGGCTAAAGAGGGTGGTTTAGCATATGTCCTTCTGTCAGGGCACATATGCTGGTTGAGGATGCATGCTTGTGGTATACCTTTACCATAGCCAGTTTTTACAAGGGTTTGCCAAGTTGGCAACGCGCCCCCATTCTCACGTTGCTTCACTCAGCCGTGACTTCAGCATTGTTATGGGTCGCTGTCTATGTTGAGATGACCGTTGTCGTATCAGGCCCACGATTTTTGGTTGTTCGGTGGTCTCTACATCTTTGGTCATGTTTTGTGATGGGTTAGATAAGCAAGTGATTTTCCTGGATGATTCTGATGTGATATCCTTGTTTTGGTGGGTCTCTTTTTTTCGCCTCACACTCGTGGTTTCGATCGCTGGGTCAGTCAATTAAGATTGAAATCGAATCACAGCCTAAGCCTGGTGACCTTGAGGCTTGGAATTGAGACTTTCTAAAGCCCTTCTAAATTCAACCCTCACCTTTCCTTGGATTCATTTTAAAACCTCATTTTGCATACATATGCTGTACATCGTCATGGTCATCGTCATCATCATCGTCATCATCATCGTCGTCGTCGTCGTCGTCGCCGTCGTCGTCGTCGTCGCCGTCGTCGTCGTCGTCGCCGTCGTCGTCGTCGTCGCCGTCGTCGTCGTCGTGGTCGTCGTCCTCATCATGGTCTGTCAAGCAGATACACACAAATCCGCGAACAACTAAAGCTATACGCGTGTTTCTCAAACCAGGGGTACGTATCCCCAAATCATCCAATCATTTCTAGTAGTAAACCAAGGTGCGCGACCCGGTTTCCACCCCCTAAAAATTGCTGCCGAGGTGTCAATTTGACTGCAAGTTTAACAGTCAAAAATGCACTTCTGAGGAGGATTTTTTTTACATGTTGATGCCGTGTCACAGGCTTTCTTGGGAAACACCCTAGAATGACGGTGATGAGGCACAATTTTTTGGGCTAAAACGCAGGGGCATTTTTTGGGCTAAAACGCAGGCACAATTTTTTTTAGCGGCGCAGTTCGCATGTTGGCTTTGTCTTTGAGATTCGAGCGATTTGGATTCAGGAGACAAAAGCATACCGTTACCATGGTGGTGGGACGTTACCATGGTGGCGGAACGTTAACATGGTGGTGGAACTTTGGCATGGTGGTGGAACGGTGGTGGAACTTTAACATGGTGGTGGAACTTTGACATGGTGGTGGAACGTTGACATCTTGGTGGAACGTCAACGTGCGCGGAAACAAAAATGGTTCAGAGGGGGTGGTTACTGGGTCGGCTACCTAAACCAACCATAGCTTTTGGGACACCCAATTTTCTTCTGAAGAAACCACCATCTATTCATCTCTACGCACACTTCGATTTGGGGGACGCCCAACCGGAAGCGTTGCATCCCAAGCTCTGGCCTCGACCACGAGGTGTTGGAGCGCACCTTACTCGCCTCCGCTGTGCTGTCCGCCCGGGGGCCGACCTGGCGGTGGCACCACGATTTGTGACATCTGTGGTTCTTGAGGTGGGGGAAGCCCCAAGAATGGTTGGTTTTTGCAGTAGTAGAAATGAATAATATTGGATGGGAACCATGTCAAGTTGGTTTAGTGTGTTAATGTTGGATAGTATCATTGAATAATATTGGATGGAGTAAGATAGATGATTCATATCGGATGGTTAAGGGGTACCCCTTATTGTGAGAAGCCAACATATGTATACAGGTGCATTTGTTTCTGTGTATTCGTAGAATTGTAACATGTGTAATGTATGATACATTTAAGATATGTATCATCAACAAATTAAGTGTCTAATTTGTACACGTAGGCATGTATGATTGCATATATGGAGGTGTTAAATGATGGTTTATGCGTGTATAAACATGTGTGGATGTTTGTGTGTATGTATGTGTTGACGTACGAATGCGAAGGCCCCAAGATGTTAATCATGCATTTTTTTATTCTACGTATATTATGACAGTGGGTGTGTCAGGAATGTAACCTATATTATTTGAATTTCCAGATTCTAGATTTGCTATCCATAGCGACCTGGTGGTTATGATATGGTGGTTTCTCGGATTATTGCTATAGATGGTTAATATTTGATGATAAGTGGGGGTACCCCTATTTTAGATCATCCTTTGTTGACTATTTATGATAGTAAACCAACCGTTTTTTGGGTACCCACATTTCGAGAAACCACTATATAGTAGTTATTTCCCCATTAATGTTGGTGGTTATCCCTATCAATCCCTACTAGAAACCATCAGAATCCCTATTATTAACCATCATCATCCCATATGAACCGCTATCATCGCTTTGATTCACCACTGTAATGCCTCTTATAACCCATTAAGGAACTCACCACGATAGGGATCATCATCCCTTCGGCGATAGGAACGATCAGCTCAGGTCAGATAGCTTTGCAGCGTGGCTGGCTCAGCGCCAGCAGATCAATGGGCGATCCAGCCATGGGGAGCAGGGTACCAACAGCCATGGGTAGCAGGGTACAGATCCGGGGACATCCCAAGTAGTTTAACATCCCAAGGATGGGTCAATAGCAAGTGGTCACCAACTAGTTTTCATCTCATTTTGACTAGAAACTACTAGAAACTGGTCATTTGGGGGAGATGTTCACCAGGGGTACGGCCCGCACTTGCAGCCATTCTTATCCGGTTTCCTATGTTTCCAAGAACCCCGCAGCAGATTTGATGATGAGGAATAGCATGGCCCAGCTCGTAAATTGGACAGTGCCGACGGTGTGGCATGGTGTCAGAACTAAGCATCAGCACACATGACAATATGGCAGCTGCTCTGTTCACTATTCCTTGGAGGTTTATCAGAGGTGCTACCTAAACATGACGGGGACAATGCCTCAATCATGTGATAAATACCATCCAGACTTGCACGTAAAGATGCGGGAAGAGGGAATTCATGAGGCGAGAAGCGTGACTGGATTGTGACTTCGTAATTCCCCAAGTCCACAATCGAGGTTCATCTTAGCGCTGTGAACCTGAAGTACCAGCAAAACAAAGAGACTTGAGCAATGCCCCACTGACTTCGAATGGCTATATTGGATGCTCCCCAAACTTAGGTCCAGAGTCCATGGCTAGGAACCAGTGGATCAACTGGGTTTGTGACAACAAGAGGTACTCCAACGCACTAAAGATTTCAGCAGGTGGATCTGAAGACTCAAAAAGCAAACTGGATGGCTTCTGGGATGCCGGTAAAGTCGTTCATAGGTTGATTGTAGTAATAAAATCATGGTTGATGGTGATTATATAGCTGTTAATTGTGGTTATGTGATCATGGTTGATGGTGATGAGCTATGCTGATTTAGGATTTCAGTGTCACATCAGCATGGTCACAACGGCAGTCCCTCAGCGAGCGCCCCTTTTTTCAACGCTTGGGAAGTTCCACGAGCTCCGCAGCTCGATCCCGCAGCTCGCTCGATGAGTTCCGCGGCTTGCGAAGTCAACAGCTTCGCAGCCTGCGTTCCAGGGACGGGTGGCTCTGTGACGATGAGATTCTGCCCTTTCTTTGTATTGGCCCATGATAATGAGGAGGATGAGAAGGATGATGATGATGATAAGGATGAGGATGATGATGAGGATGATGATGATGATGATGATGATGATGATGATGATGATGATGATGATGATGATGATGACGACGACAAATATGTATGTTTTTTTTCCTTCTTTTTGGTATCAATGATGGCGACAATTGATCGGAATAGGTCCACTACATATGATGGGTGTCGCTAGATTCCTAACGATTGTAATATAGACCAACTCTGACAATGATTCTACTGTATCACAAGAACCATAATGACCAACTACTATAACCATCATTAACAATTGCTATCACTATTCTCAACCACATTGAAACCATTGCAACCCAGTTTCCACAGAAACACCCATGATCCATTGGGCCTCCCAGGTCCGTTTGGCGAAGCCCCAGCTTGTTGGAAGCCTCTAAAAGGCGCCTGCGAAGTGAGTTGGCACTGAGTTGGCACCTGGTTGATTTATTCCGGTCATACTATTATCAGTAATATGGCTATGGGTCAATATTAACCTACCAATAATGACTTATAATAACCAACCAATAATAAGGAAAACAATGGCTAATAGTAGGGAACCAGGGGTACAGGGTTTTGACTCACAGCCATATGTAGCGGACTAGTTCATGAGCAGCTAACAAATGTTCGATTTTCCGTGGCGAACGTTCTCAAGCAGACCCAGATTGATGCGTATGTGAGACTTAGAGATACTGACCACTGTGCAATTTGGAGATCAAGTTTAGAGGTGTTTTCCCATGAGCCTTCCTCTAATCACATGCTACATTCACCAGTTTTGAGACATCACCGTACCGGAGGCAATCCAACAATGGCTTCAAGGATGCCACCGTTCCCGATGCATGATGGTCAGCGCTTGTATGTTAAAAACGCCATACCATGGTGGTGACAGCGACATCCATGTAGTACCCTTGGTAGTTCCACTGTAGGCACTAGTTACTTCAGTGAACATACTGTCCGTACCAGGTTGCTGAAGAGCCCTAGTGTCAGCTGGATCCCCAAGTGTTTGGGAGATGACTTGGAGAGTCGGAGTTTCCCACCTGGAGATGGGCCGCGTTTGCCCCAGGCTTTGCCAGCGCCAAGCAGTACTAGAATGCATCCCGCAGACATCGCAGCGCGGGTCCGAGTAAAGCAGGGATCCAGTTTTGAGATTGGTTGGCATGACGAAATGGTAATGAAGGATGATTTATGATCCTTGATGATGATTAATGATGATAGATGCTTTTCGATGAAGATTATATAGTCATCAATGATGATGAAGCATGCTTGATGATGACTATACCGTGATAGGTGATCTCCAACGATCTTCAATGAGTAGGGATGATCCCGTAATGATGGTTCAAGAATGTTCAAGATGATGATGGCTGTGGTCATGGTGATGGCTGTGGTGCTTGTGACCCGCTGTGTATTGTGGTGGTGATTGATTGACTGATTTGATTTGATTCGATTCGATTTGATTTGATTCTATTCAATTTGCTTCGATTTGATTCGATGTGATTGATTGATTGATTGATTGATTGATTGATTGATTTGATTTGATTTGATCTGATCTGATCTGATTGATTGATGGCCCAATATCGCGCACATGAAGCCAATTTTTGCATTGTGAAAGACGATCGATGGTTCGGCACCACATCTCATCGAGGTCGGTCCCCGCTACCTGTGACGACATGGCTGGGGCCCTCTGGGACATGCGCGGCTGGGTGGTTGAGCCCCTCTTTGCACTGGCTCCTCGTTTTGTTAAAATGCTGAAGGCATTAAATGACCTGGTTGGTAGCTTAAACTCTCATCATTGTCCAGACTTGGGATGAGTAGCCAACGTGAGTCAAAACGAGTATCTTCATGACTGTAAACACCAGCGAGGCGGTGCATTTATTTGGTCAATTCATAGGGATGCCTCGGGATTAATAGTGGTTTGATATGGTTTAATAGTGGTTTGATAGTAATTTGATGTGGTCGATAAAGGTTAAGTAGTGGTGTTTAATAAAGTTTCTAGCCATTGATTTGGCATCCAGAGCAAGAAGTGGGGCCACATTTTCTGCGTTTTTCTGAATGGGACTTTCCAGGGATCAACGCCCACGATCATGAAGAACCACTGCACTATTATGCACATTTACTAGCCTAGGGTCGCGTTAGTCATGATTAGTCATTAATGCTTGCTGTCAATCCTTTGCTAAACTATGGTCAGTCATTCATCCTTCGCCATGGTTAATCATTTACTATCCATAGTCATTGACTAAGCATGAGTAAGCATTATCAGTTCTAATTGATTAGTCGTAGTCATCAACTCAATGGTTACTCACTTACCAAACCATTACTATCAACCACTGTTTTCCCATTACTATTCTTGGTCATTATCCTCCATGAAATTGGTTGGCTCATATTGACCCATAGGCATTTACTAAACCATCATCAGTCCTGAGCGACCTGAATCATTGGCAGCCTCAGGCGAGACTTGCAGACCTTATGCCCAGCTGTCCTGTTTGGCACCGGACCTGGGTCATCCATAGCCGCCTTAGCGACGGCGGCAAAGCATGGGTTATGATGGCTGGATTGAGGGGATAAGTTGCGACAGTAGCATTGGTATGTCTGCAATCGGTCGTTCAACCGGTCATGTTGGTGTATCTACTGGTAGGTGTTTTTTTTCCAAGCTGATTTGACGACTCAGATGATTCATTAAGGGAACTCTCAGCTGTTCATCAAACTTCTTCATTGCCATTCACCATCAGTCACTATCAACCATTCACCATTCGCCAACCAGCACCCCCATGATGATCATTAGCTAACCAGCCATTATCAGGTTGGATTCATTATCATCCCCTATTGTTATGATTACTATTAAACCTAGTCTTAACACGTTCATAAACCCCAGGTTGATTAATTGCGGGGGTTACCATGGCTTAATGGGAAACCAGTTGTGTTTTAGGGTATACCCTCTAGTAATCAACCAGGGATTTATCGATCCAGGGTTGGCATTACAGACACAGCATTGTAAAGCTACTAAAGTTTATATTATATATACCTCGAAATCATTTACCATCCCCTGTTATCATAACCTTGTAAGTCCTGGTTATTTACATCATTTCTCACGTTGATGCCATTAACATTACCATTACATTTTGTTTGGGGGTACCATTAACATTGACATGAATGTAAACAATTGTTGATACCATATCGTTGTACTAGTAATATTATTATGGAACCTTTTGTTTCTTAATCTATTGCTATTTAAACCAATTGTTGTTCCATAATGATATTACTATCAACCATTGTTTTTTACCTAGTAACTATCAAACCATTGTTGTTTAATGATGATTACACCATTGTTATCAACTCTTAAACCCAGTAACCATTGTTTGCTGCTATTAACCATTGTTCATTACTATTGAACCATTGTTGATACCAATTATTACCATCAAAACCCAGCAACCATTGTTTTTCACCTAGTAACTATTAAACCATTGTTAGACTATGGAACCTGGTAACTATACCATTGTTATCAAATATTAAACCCAGTAACCATTGTTTACTACTATTAACCATTGTTTATTACTATTAAACCATTGTTTATTACTATTAACCATTAATCATGAACCATCAAAATTGTTATCAACCACTCACCATTCTTATCAACTGTTGTTATCAATGAACCATGGTTATCAGCTATTAAACCATTGCTATAGTATTAAACCCCTAGTAACTATACCATTGTTTTCAACTATTAAACCACATTAATGTTGTTCAATCATTGCTATCAACCATTATTATCAGCTATTAAACCATTGTTACCAACTATTCAGCTACTAACCATCAAAATTGTCAACTCAACCACTCACCATTGTTATCAACCATTCAGCTATTAACCTGTTATCAACCATTATTGTCAACCATTAAAACCCAGTAACCATTGTTGTTCCACATCATTTTCCCCCGCCAGGCCGGAGACGTGCCTGGTGCAGTTGGAGAGCTCCGCCTGCGCCAGCGGCACGACCTGGCTGCAGTGGTGACGACCTTGGAGCGGCTTGGGACGGGGCGGCGGTGGTGGTGAAGGGTGGCTGGTGAAGGGTGGCTGGTGATGGTTGAGGAGGGTACAAATAGTGGGTGAATCATGGGGGAAAATCACCTGCCTGGTTGGTGGGTGGTTTTTCGTTGGGTTATAAGCAGCTGGTGGGTTTTTCGTTGGGTTTTCTCTGCAGCTAAGAGTGGTGAGTTTAGCGATGATGGTGAAAGGACTGGTGGTTGGTGGTTTGCTCGACAAATGTTCCCCCGTTAACTAATGGGTTGAGGGGTCGTTCAACCACCAAAGAGATTAGGTATGCTATGGTGCTTCATGATTTTCGGATCCAACTCGGGAGAGTTTTTATGAATCCCATTGAGTGTGGCCTATGTACACATATGGTGGTTTCTTATATAGGGGTACCCTGAAAAATGGTTGGTTTACTAGCTCTAAATGATCAATGTTGGATGATTTGGGGGTTCCCTATTTTGAGAAACCACCATATAATGAGGCACATACTCATGGTAACTGACACCTGCTATCATCGAAAACATACATACCAAAAACAGGCATTGTATACACTGGATTGATCCACAGCATTCTCAAGCTATAAAAGGCAGTTAGACAGGACCCAAAAAAAGATCGGATCAAGAACCGACTTACGACTTGGCACCCAAAAAGCTTTCCTTTCATCGCCACCAGACTGTGCATGCGCATAGCCAGTCCTTGGCAAATCGCTTCCCTGGAAGATCCAACTACTCAAAATTCAGCTTTCGAACCGCGCATCCGATGAGGAATAAGACCACGAGGCAAGGAGCGCCTTTCGCAGGGCCCCTCATTGCACTCCGGTTGTGGGTAGATCAGCCACAACGGTAGCGAACCATAGAGACAGGTACCATTAAATACGGGCGGGTTTAGATTGAACATGGATCTTCAATTATCCATGCCCAAGAGATAGATAAACATAGCCAAACGATAACGGATTAATATGGATGATTGGTTGACTTAGGAGAGCTTGCCACCAGTGTGATCTTGGGGGCAGTTTGATCAACAGACTGAGAATCCCAGCCCTTACCAAGCGAAGTAAGACCCCCTCATCCCGTTCACATTTTTCTGGCTGCTGGAAGTGCTGTCTGTTTGGCCCTTTGTTGGCTACGGCAGCTGTCCATTTTTCCTCGAAACCAGCTGTTTGCAGGTATCAATGGCAAATATGCAAACTCATTGCTTGAAAAATAACATAGAGCATATAATCAAGATTCGTAGCACAATGAAACCTGGAAAAAACAGTGGTTGTTTGATTGTTGGTGCGGAATTGTAGTAGCTTGTTGCTTGCGGGAAATCTATCCTCCATCGTGAAAATCCATGTTAGCCAACCACTTGCCACACTGCGATGTACTCAATGGGGGGGTACACCATCAAGATGCTGAGATTTTTTCAGCTCAAAAGATCAGTCTGAGTGGTTCTCCGAATCCAGAGAAGTGTATAGCTGCCAATGACGCGTGACCAAGCTTTTTAAAGGTCCAGAAGAGTTCTTTGCGGGCAAACTCCACAAGACGATTGTATGTATGCCTGAATGCATAGTATGCACCAATGTTTCAATCTATGCAGAAACATTTATTCTCCTACAAACTTACAACGGTTCCACAAAGCAAAGTCTGAATTGTTTGATTAAGTGCCTAGAACATAACACAGTCATGCAACAGGATTAACACTATGCTCAGCGCATGATTTCCATGGGATTTCCAGCTTTAGAAATCCACGATAATATGGCATGCCAATGGCGTGGCACTACTTCATGCTCTTTACTTAGATCAAAGCACTGACTCACTAATACTTCTATCTCCGAAAAAGGGGGATGTGTGCTTTATTTTTCTTTCCTTCCCAACACACCCATCCACCCACTACATAAAAAGATAACTCATCATGCCTGTTTTTGATCGATTTTGCCATTAACTTGGAAGTTGGGAGAGTGATATCACTGCACATGGACCAAGATTTAACATAGAAGTTTGGTGCGCATATGTTTTTCCGCAACGTACATTGGGCTGCAGGAACGTTTGTTGACATGTTTGCGTATGTAAAGGCGCATCCTGAACACAACTAGATAAAACACACGAAAGCGAATAGATATGTTTACATGTGTTATCTCGATACAGTAACATCTAGATAATCGCAACCAGATAAAACAACTCAATAACACATGGGGTGCGCAGGCATAGTGCACCTTCCCATGAAGCCTGGTGGCCCATTGCATTCGATCCCGCGAGTGCAGGTCTGCGTGGAGGGTTTCGGGAAGTTCCAGTCAGCAATGCTTGGTGGTGGGGCGACCCGGTACCATGGGAGAGAACAGGGAGCAGCAGTAGCAGGAGGAGGAGGAGGAGGAGGGAGGAGGAGTAGTTAGCAGTCATACTGTTTGATAGTGCGATTGACCAGGTTGATTTTTCATATAGCATTTGGCTGACAGGTTTTTCCCTTGTTGGTTGAGAGTGGGGGTGATCCCCACCCCAGGTGGGAGAGTGAGGCACAGTGACTGTTGCCTTTGTGCAGCAGTTGCTGAGAAGTCCTTGCTCGCTCTCCTGGGGTCGACATGGCGGTGCTTCCCGCTTGGCGTCGAACCGGGCGCAAAGCGAAGCCTGAGCACTTCGAAGGCTTGGTGACCGGTGCTTTCATTGAGTTCGTGGGGTACACGGATCGAAGAGCACAGCAAGGACGTTTGCTCGGCTGTCTGGCTGAGACAAGTCCTCTCAATGAGCGGGAGAAGGGCAAGGCAGGTGTCATGCATGTCTTGGCCATTGAGGATGGTTACTATGAGTACTGGCACGAGACTACGTTTGGGGCCTATGCTCCAACTGTGATGACACCTGTCCACTTTTGCGATACTCCGACCGGTGGATGCAAGTCGAAGACCCGCTTCCGCGATCCTGTGCACATCGACGTGTTCCGCGTGTTGAGTCACGATGAGGCTTTGGGGCTTGGATGGCTGACCGATGTCCACAAGTCCCGAATTGAGGGGCCGGCTCCTCCGGGCACTGGGGCTGGCGCAGGGGTTCCTGGTGGTGACACTGGGGATGCCGATGTTGGTCCTGGAGCTGGGGGGAGTGCAGGTCTTCCAGGGGCTAGTGGCGTCCGTCCTGGTGCTGATGGCATTCGTGGCCTAGCTGGAGCATTGGGTGCTGGTCCACGAGGTGATGTTGAGCGCCAGGCAGAGTTGGACGCTCTACGTGCCCGAAAAGCAGAGCGGCTCGAGACACCGAATGTGGGGGCAGATGAAGATCGTAGAGATGATGTGGACAAGGGGAAGGACAAGAAGCGACCTTCCGAAGATCTTCTACAAGAACTTCAGGCACGGGTGCCAAAAGGTCCTCGAATGTCGGCTCTGGACTATGGCAGCAGTGAGAAGAAGGACAAGAAAAGGTCCAAGAAAAAGAAAAAGAAGAAGAAGGAGAAGAAAGATGATCTCTCCGGCAGCGAAGAGGATGGGACCACCACCAGCTCAAGCGAGGAGCTTTTTCGCATGGCCGCCCTTCCAAGAGGCATGGAAAAGTTGAGGAGCATCCATCAACGATATCCAGGAAGGATCGCCTCCCGATCCCTCCAGCGCCTGCAGGAGTTGTTGCTGAACGCACAAGGAAGGGGAACGGCTCACCTCGAAGAAGAAGCTCAGCAGTTGCCGGCGGTGGCAGTGGGGTACCTGAC
Organism: Symbiodinium kawagutii; assembly: GCA_009767595.1. Classification (NCBI taxonomy): domain Eukaryota; class Dinophyceae; order Suessiales; family Symbiodiniaceae; genus Symbiodinium; species Symbiodinium kawagutii. The sequence goes on from VSDK01026713.1 coordinate 75,893, forward strand.
TCAGGTCTTCTTCAACCAGTACCCCACACACGTGGTCGGCTTGAGGACCACCAGAGAGATGAGGACGATAGCCCATTGCATAGACGCAGTGGCCAGGAACGATCCATTGCGAGCTCTGGACATCATGGTGCAGCGTCTGAAGGCCCTGGAACTTTCACACGTTCAAGGGGGATGGTCTCAGGCAAACCAGTTGGAGCTCATCATGGGGGACGAGGAGATGGCCACGTTCCGCCAAGAAATAAAGGCGGCACAACTGGAGGTCAAAGCCGACCTGAGCCTGAGCCAAGGAGGAGCCAGACGATGGAAGCCATGGAAGAGCGAGGCCACACATCCAGGAGACGCTCCCGCAGCGGCCGAGGCGAAAGACGGGGACAAGCCGCCAGAGAATCCGATGAGGCCGCCTCGAAAGGGGAAAGGCAAAGGCAAGCGAGGACTGAAGGGCAAGCGGTGGTAGGCACAGAGGAACGCTTGCACATTGAGGCTTTGGATGTGGCCATGGCTGACCCGAATGCAGTGGACCCCAGCCATCGTGCCGACCTGGAAGCGGCTTTGAGATCAAAGGTCATCAAGGAGCTGTTCGCAACTGTGATGGAGAGCTTTGAGGATCAGGCTCAGCAGGCTCTGGCCGGGGCATCTTTTGCGGAGCTGCTGGTGGACTCGGTTGGCGAGTGTTTGGAGACCAAGGCTGAGAAGGTGCGCAAGTTCTTCAAGACCCTGTGGTCAGATGCACCTCCTTCTCGAATGCCAGGCCTGAGCCGGGATGTACCTGAAGGACAACATGGGCTGGGTGTCAGCCTCACGGAAAGTGGCTCGGCAAGGAGAGGTCGCTTCCTTGAAAAATACCGAGGCTGCACCATCCGTCTTTGGGAGGATACTTGGAATGGTGAAGATGGGGGAGTCTATGTTGGAAGAGGTCATGACTCCTTGACATGTTCGATTTTTCAGGAGGCCTACCAAGACTCTCTTGATCCAGCCTTGGTCGGCCGCGCGCTTGATGGAAGACCACTCTATGTGCTGGGGAATGAGATCGCGGCTGCAAAGGAAGTCATCGATCGCTTTGGTGTGCGAGGTGATGGAGAACTTTGGGGAGTACCTGACTGTGAACGGTTTCTGCGGCTGGCCTTGAAAGATCAGGTGACTGTTTCTTACTGTGGTGTGGTGCTCAGAATGCTGCTGAGGGCCCGCCCTGGGCATCTTGGAACCTTTGCTCGATTGCTGCCCTGCTGCGCTAGAAAGCACTTTAGGCAGTCACCGGTCGAGTTGTTGCCTATGGCTTTGCCCGAGGAAACCCCTGCGGAGAAGGTGCTGTTCAAGAAGTTAGAAAACCACTTCAAGTCAAACCACTTGGAACCAGAGGAACGAGTGGACCTGATGAAGGAGGCTGAAGCCTCTGGGAAGTCATCGTGGCTCTGGGTGCAAGTCCTGCTCCTGAACTTCTTGTACTGCGGTGGAGCACGACCCTTAGGCAAGGTGATGCCTCACCCCGCTGCTGTGACCTCAGAGCAGAAGGAAGCCCTCAAACGGCTGGAACGCTTGGTTGGGCTCTGGATCAACGATGAGGTGACCACTCTGGAGATCAAGCCGTGGGAGCAACAAGCACAGGATTTGGGGGATATGTATACTGGGCAGGAAGTCAAGAAGGCTTACAAGCTCACCTGGGAAAACATTGAGCCCCACGTCCCTAAGCAGGGAGCTGGCAGAAAAGAGCTGAAGGAGACGGTTGAACCAGCTCTCAAAGCCTTTGTGGAGGACCCTGGCCTGCTGAGGATTCCTGATGATGAACTTCGGGAATGCCCACCAGATGCACCAGTTTTGGTTGAGAATGATATGGAGTACGACAAGATCGTCAGCAACCTTGTGCAGTCAGGTATGATGGAGCGTGAGGTGCCTGAAGAGACACTGACCGTCTTGGGGAAACCGGTGCTGAATGGTCTCTTCGGGGCCTTCGGCGTGGGTGACCACAAGCGACGGTGAGCTCAAGAGGACCTTACGACTCATCGTCAACTTGATACCTAGCAACATGGCGCAACGTCGTCTTCCTCTTCGGCCTTCGGAGCGGATGTCATGGGCACCACTTTGGGGCCAGATGGTGGTCCTCGAAGATGAAGTGGTGATGGCCTACGGGGAGGACATCAAACATTGCTTTCACATCTTTGCGCCTGGACCAGCTTGGCGGGGATACTTTGTGATCTCCAAGGCGGCGTCAGGCCATTGCTTCAAAGATGGCTCCACCTCACCGGGGAGACCGAGGGTGAGAAGTGCACCTATGGGCTGGTCCAACATTGTGGACTTTGTGCAGTCGTCGTTGGAACGCATGGGGACTTTTGCTGGGATCCCTGCCGCACGTACTGTGAAGATGGGTGAACCTTCACCTTTGTTGGAGCTTCGCAATCCAAGGGACTATTTCTCATTCTACGTCGACAACTTCGATGGATTCAAGGTGGTGGCGGCAAATGACATCGCCTCCTACGAGGGGAGGCCCAGTGAAGAGCAACTGAATCTTCAAGAAGTCTTCCGAGTTTGGGGAGTTGAGACGGACCCCAAGAAGTCGACCTCTGGCACCCTTCGATGGCAGAGCTTGGGAGCAGAACAGCATGGTGAATTTGGTTTGGTGGGGAGTGCACGGTCCTTTCGGCGTGGGCTGCTCGGTGCCAGTTTCTGGTTGCTGGGCAGGGCCTCTGAGCTGAGAGGATCGTCGCAGGATCTCCTGTCCCTGATTGGGAAGCACATGCACTCAGTGCAGTTTGCCAGACCTTTGGCCTGCTGCTTCGATGAGACTTACAAGGTCATCAACTCGCCGACCCACCTCAAGGGATTGCCGCTTCCTGTCTTGGACGAGGTTTGCATGCTTTCAGGATTCTTGCCCCTCCATTGGATCGATCAGAAGATGGACCTGTCGGGGGTGTGCTATGCAACAGACGCCTCTGAGGATGGAGGAGGTGCATGCTGCACGATTGGCCTCAGTGGACGTGGCAAAGCAAAGTGCCGTTTGGCATGCTGCGAGCACCAGGACCTGGAGGGCGGAGCAGCTGACCCAATCGTCCTCATTGAAGCCTTCGGGGGCATGGGGGGTCTTCGCAAAGCGATTGAGCTCCTGGGCATCATGCCTCAAGGGATCATCTTCATTGATTCAGATCCCCTGTGCCTGAAGCTTGCTAAGAAGCACAGTGCCTTCGTCATGGTGGTGGACGACATCAAAAAGGTGGACCGCAACATGGTTTTGAGTTGGCGTCGGATGTTTCCCCGAGCCACGAAAGGGGGTTGGCCTTGCGTCAATCACTCAGCCCTCAACAAAAGGCGAAAGGGAGCCGAAGCGCCTTCTTCACGTCTATTGGATGATATGCTCAGGATTGCAGAGGATTTGAAGAGCTGCAGTGGTGCAGCCAAGCTGAGCAATTGGGAGGTCCTTGAACTCTATGAAAATGTCATGATGGATGACGCAGACCTCTCCCGCCAGAGTGAAGCAATTGGTGAAGCCCCCGTCTTTGTGGAGGCAGGGCAAGTTCACTGGTGCCGGCGCCCACGACTTTACTGGATGAAGGGCTTCGCTGCTGTGGAAGGTCAGGACCTCAAGTTTGGGATGAGACCGAATTTGGGCACAGAGGGGTCGAACATCCAGCTGATTCAGGCCGTCCTGACTGCTCAGCGACCTCCTCTGGAGTGGTTCCTTCGAGACAATTCGGAAAAGCTTGCCAACCCTGAGGAGCCCTTCTACACGTTTGCTCGTCCACGCCCCAAACCTTCAGAGCCTGAAGATGCGGCGGGAAAAGAAAGATGCTCAGACCGTACTCTTGGTCGTTGGCGTGGTGACAGCTGGAGGTTGGCACCCTATCAATACTCTGATGCCAACATGATCCGAACCCAGCATGGCATCCGCCGTCCTTTGGGAGACGAGCAACTCCGGATGCTTGGATTCAACTCGGACCACTTCCAGATCAAGCAGAAACTCTCAGAGGACCAACAGCAGCAGATGACTGGCAACTCTTGGGCCATCATTGTCGTGGCGCGTTTGTTGGCTGGTTTGGCCATTGACCGGCAGCACTTTGCTGCTCGCAACATCGTGGAAGACCTTTGGCAAGTTTGGCGTGCACTTGAAGATCGAGTGCAACAGCTGAAGCAGACCAGTTGGACTTCGAAGTTTGGGATCCATGCGGGGGTCACGGCAGAGGAGTTCCACCTGCGTGCTCGCGTCAGGGGGGCTTCATCGCCGTTGGCTGCTGCTGCGATTGATCCTGATGGCTCGACTCTCAGAGGAGCAGTTGCTGGTCTACCTGCTTTCGCGCAGTGTTTCACATCGTGGATCTGACGTCCGAATGGACACAGGGATCCCCTTTTGTGCCTCGGATTTTGCCCGACGCAGTGTTGATCCAACGCTGTGGGGCTGGAAGGTCTTGATGGCCTACAAATGGAAGGCCAAAGGACACATCAACCAACTGGAGGCCATTGCTGTCCTGGACCTTCTCAAAAAGCTCAGTCGAACCAAAGAAGTGCAGAACAAGCGCCTGTTCTTGATGGTGGACAACACCACGGTGCTCAACATTTTGGCGAAAGGCCGCACTTCGTCCAACCAACTTCAGCCTGTACTACGTCGCCTCACAGCTGTCCTGATGACTTGCTCTCTGCGTTTGGTTCTTGCTTGGGTCAAGGGCGAGTACAACCCGGCCGATGGACCATCCAGATGGGTGGTCAAACGTGCTTCCCGAGATGCCTAAGAGACGCCAGGTTCTTGCGAAGAGGACTCAAGCAGAACGCAAGCAAGAGAGGAAAACTTTGGGGCAGTTGCGACACCAGGTAGTGGCTGAAAAGACTGAGCATAGATATTTTCAACATGTTTCACGGTTTCTAGATTTCCTAATCGCACATGGGAAACCTTACCCTGTTACTTTTCTCCTTTTAGATCAGGAGGTTTCACTTTTCATCGAGGAACTCTGGGAGTGTGGAGACCCCCAAAATTGGGCTAGCGATTGTTTAAGTGGGTTGGGACATTTTATCCCAGCCGCCAAACCACATCTCATCGGGTCTTGGCGTTTACACGCGGCATGGTCACGGGCTGAATTACCTTGCCGAGCTCCTCCGTTCACCCCTTTGGTTCTCTACGCCTTAGCCCACCAAGCAGTTGCTAACTCTTGGACTGATATCGCAGTCCTGTTGATCCTTGGATTCCACACCTTTGCACGAGCAGGGGAACTTTTCCAATGCAAAGTGGGGGATTTCACCTTTGACCATCGCGCTGGCACATGGACCCTTCCTTTGTCTAAGAGTGGTCAACGTGCTGGTGCCACAGAAAGTCTTCTCATCACAGATCCTTTCGTCGTCACCCTGGTCAAGAACTTTTGTCGGGATAAACTTCCAGGTGATCGTCTGGCTACGGCTAGTCCTAACCTGCTACGTAAACGTTTTGGCTTGTTGTTGGAACAACTGGGGCTCACATACCCTTACCGATGGTACTCTGTTCGCCGTGGTGGCGCAACACATGGCTATCGCACCACCAACAACATTGCTGCAATTTGTGTTCGTGGCAGATGGAATGCTGTTAAGACAGCCAAGATATATATCTGTGATGGAGTCGCCCAGCTAAGTGAACTCACTTTAACACCTGCTAAGCAGCGAAGGCTGCGTCAACTTGCTGTGGCCTGCAGGCCTGACTTTGAGCAATGCTCTTGAAGTCTAAAAAGGTTTCCTGCTGCCTCGTTTTTCTTGTCACCTGGTCATTTCATTTTTCACTCTTTCTTTGTTTGTCTTGCCCTCCCATCTCCTCCCAATGTCTGGCTCTCTATTCATTTGCTTTCCATTTTGGCCGCCTGTGCTACCCCATGCTTGAGCCAGCTACATTTTCCAACGCGCTATTGAGCGCAGAGCTGGGGTAGGTGGTACGGAGGTTGCGCCAAGGTTTTTGTCTTGTCTGGGGATGGCCCCGGGAGGTCTGGTGCAGGTGGCCGGAGTCTTGCCCCCGTCTTGTGTCGGGTGTTCCATGTCCCTGGGGCCCAGGATGCTCTGGTGGAGGTGCTTCATCTAATAGCTTTCCTTGGGCCTTAGGTTTAATCATGGTTCGCTCTACCCTTTCCCGTGTATAGCTCTTTTCAACTTTGAACAACTTCGCTTCTAGCGCAGCTGATGAAAAATAAAGGGATTGAGCGCTAGTTAGCAGTCATACTGTTTGATAGTGCGATTGACCAGGTTGATTTTTCATATAGCATTTGGCTGACCCACCACCACCCCTGTGCTCCACCGGCAGGGGTTCCTCCGTACCATACCAGGTTGCGCCAAGGTTTTTCTCTTGTCTGGGGATGGCGCCGGGAGGTCTGGTGCAGGTGGCCGGAGTCTTGCCCCCGTCTTGTGTCGGGTGTTCCATGTCCCTGGGGCCCAGGATGCTCTGGTGGAGGTGCTTCATCTAATAGCTTTCCTTGGGCCTTAGGTTTAATCATGGTTCGCTCTACCCTTTCCCGTGTATAGCTCTTTTCAACTTTGAACAACTTCGCTTCTAGCGCAGCTGATGAAAAATAAAGGGATTGAGCACTAGTAGTAGTAGTCGTGGTGGTGGTGGTAGTAGGTAGTAAGTAGTAGGTGGTAGGCAGTAGGTAGTAGGTAGTAGGTAGTGGGTAGTAGGTAGTAGGTTATTAGTAGGTAGTAGGTAGTAGGTAGTAGGCCCCCTTGAAAGCCGCGATAGCGGAGACAAGAATTTCCGAAAGAGCGATTTGGGAGGCCCATCCCAAGGCACATCCATACTCGTTTGCTTATTGTTGGGGGATTGGCCCCTTTTGTTTCCTCATTCGCAGCTAAGGAGTTTTCAGCCAGGATCATTGCCATCATCACCCATCAACCATCAACCATTATGCATCAACCATCAACCACCAACCATCAACCGCCAACCATCAACCATCATCAACCACTATGAGTTACTAATGGTTGGTGGTTGATAATGGTTGATGGTTGATGGTTGATGATTTGATTATCAACCCATCAGCAACGCATCAACCATCACCCAACTCGTTGCTCCTTCTTCGCTCCGAGGCGTTGACCAGGCGTTTCCGCGGGCGCGGCATCTCGCCGCCATTTGTTTTGGGGTGCTCCCACTGGCTTGGACAGTGGTTCATGGTTGCTTCTTGGCGATGTATATATATATATATGTATATTTGTATATTTTTTGTTTATTTATATATTTTGTTTGTTTATTTTTTGAATTTTGGACACAAACATACTTGTTACACTCTGAATACACATACATACTTGTTGTGTGCTTCGTGTCCCAATACGGGGTGGAATATGTTTGTTGCCGTTGGTGGTTGTTTCCGGTGTGTTGTTGGTTTTCGGAACCCTAACCCACAATACTCATGATTGAATGGCTGGTGTTTGTTGTTGCTTACTGCTGCCTATAGCAGCAAATTCCGATGTGTTGGTACCCAAACCATTCCAACATCACCATTGTACCGTGGAAGTCAGCGAGCTTTTGGGGATCAAAGCCAGGCTACCTCTTATATCCCCCATGGAAATCAACGAGCTCTTGGGGATTAGACCCGGGGTACCCCGATTGACGCCCCAAACGTTGCCATGTTGCCCAATGTGACCGCTTGCAGACTGCGCAAAGCGGATCGACACATGCGCAGCATCTTCGGAGCAGAGATGGCAGATCCGTGCGGGGCCGCAGCGGCCGATTTCGTCGCTTGTGGTGGAAGTTTCGTTTGCAATGGGTACTGTTGGAGGGAAACAATCATGGGGTTTTGTTCACCAGGAGGGAAATTCCTGAAAACTTGGATGTGCAGAAACGGGTTCATTTATACAACCATATATCTACCTAATCAGCCTTTTTTAGGTAGGTGTGCTAGCCGCGTACCCAACTAGGGTGAAGGTAACCAGTCACGAGCAGTCCAAATAGGGGCACCCTACTTAGATGAACCGTGGTGAATGGATCTCTTTATTCCCGTTATTTTTCTTGCCAGGGCGATGCTTTTATGCTAGCTAATTTCGTGGTGATGACAGGCTGTGGTTCCTGGTGCTTGGCGATGGAGAATGGCTGATCAAAAACAGCTCTGGGTTGATCTTGGTAGTTCGCTCACCAGAGGGTATAGGTTACATAGATCGTGGGGCTACCACTCACTGGAACGGTGATGGAACCGAATAGGTTCTGTAAGGGCGGTAGATCCAATAACCGGTCGGCCCTGGGGGTCCTGACAGCTTGTTATTTGGAATCTTAGATGTGGACATGGATCATCAAAAGAGTAGGAACATACATGACATATTCCAGTCCGCACATCTATCAACCTCAGTTACTATATGATATTATTACTTATGCTATACAACAGTCACTATATGATATATATATATACTGTATATAGATGACATCCAGGCTTACATTTTCCATCAACATTTTTCTTGTTTCCTAGTTACTGAGGCTATGTCATGTTGCCAAATCCTGCAAGCGCCATTCCTGGCATTTTCAACGTAGGGGCTCGCGATGTTCGCCATTATCCAATTTTTGGTTGGTGTTTGCTGTGGGTGTGCATCCATGGTTAAGCATTCATCAAGCATTACTGTAGCCATTCTTAGATTTTCGATGTATTTGTGATTTGAAGATCGGATTCTGCACATCGTCACTGGCAGTCGGGGATTTCGTAGACCTTGACAGAGATTTTGGTTCCCAATCCCCGAAGCATGGCTCGACGTGGTCCTGGATGTCCGCCGCGCGTCCATGGTGACCCCTAATGTTGGACGCCCCAACCTTGGGATATGACGACCAAGACCCACACATCGCGCTTGTCCAACGTAAGCTACACTCCAATCAGAAAAACACATCTCTAGCATAAAATTTGTTGGGTAAAGGCGATTGGAAACATTCCGGATCCATGTTTCTCGAGTATACCATTTCACTCTGAGCAACTTAAACTCTTGCCCCACATATCTTTTGTATGATCCAAATATAGTTCATAGCAAAAGCAGCCGAATGTGGGAACCCACACCAGAATGGTTTGGATGACTTAGGACCACTCTATGTGAGAGGGGCTCTTACAAGACTAAACGTTTACCAGATGGTTCAGTGATATTTCTGTTGTTGCTGGTCATACTTCTGGGATGAGGAATTGTAGCCTGCTATCGTTGGAGATGATCTCCTTTGGCTTGTGATAGTTTGTCTTCATGGTTTGCGATTGTTTCCAAAGACTGTCAACAGCTTTATCCCCTGTAATTCCGTAGTTGTTGGTGACTATACCCTATGACTTGTCCCTGTCAGTATCTATCATCATCTCTGTATAGCTTCATTACTCATTGTTCAGTTTATTCATGACCTGGCCATTTCTTGAAGGACAATCAACAACAACTGAGGCTCCTCCACCCCATTGAGGTAGCCATGAGTCATATCGCATATGACACTGTGTCAGTGCCAGACAACTTCAAACAAGCATGGACCATCATGGGCAACCAGGTAACATTACCTCACGCACTGCTAGTCACTCTCAATGGCCTGGCTCTTTTGGGACATGATTTCGACATTCACCAAGTGTTCGATCGTATGTGGACTCACCGCATGAGGGTTGATACCATTCAGCAGATCAAAGGTCCTTCGCAAATGCTTTTTTGTCCAAGTGAAGCAAATGTGGCAGCTCTTGAACAAGTTTTGCAACGCGCCCAAGAACTTGCAGGCCTTTTCCAAATCCCGCCAGGCATTGCATGGACTCCAGAAGCAGGCATGATTGCCATTGAAGCATGCTCACCAGAAGTTACTCACGTAACAACTTCTCAAATCACGGTTGATGATTCTCCCACCGAGGAGGATGTGGGTACCATGCCATTTCAACTTGCTTTGAAAATCAAATTCCATGATGCGACTCAAGTGAGATTCTTTTGGAGCGATGTTGCGGTTTCTCCTACTCAACTGAAGTGCATGTACCACGGACATGTTGATGTGCATGAAACTCCGAGGGACCAAGATGCTTGTTCTTTCACGTTGACCACCAAAGGTATCCCAACGGATGGAGAACATGTGCCACTTCCAGTGGTTACCATTGCTGAAAATCACATGCATTGCAAACATGAAAGCCTTTTCCCAGATTACATGTATGCGCCTCAAGAGGGTACGATGTGGGACCAACATGGTCCATTGCAACCGGGAGACAAACTATGCTTTTGGTCAGTAGTGTGCGATTTCCCATTGGATCATTCGACAGCTTCCACAGATGCGTTCATGTTCATGGCAGCTTCCCAACTCACTCCGATATCATTCATTTGGGATCCTCTCAAGTTGTCACTCAAAATCAGTTTACAAGGAGGGAACACCGAACAGGAAGTGCTTGCTGAATTTTGGGCGACATGTCTCCACCCACTGACAGCCAACAATTTGGATCTCATCCAAGAGGCCGTTGAGCACACATGTGATGATACAGGTGAGAAAGCATTCACATCATTGATTCACACAGGACAGTTTCCATTGCCACAACACATTCTGGTACGACTCTTAGCCGTTGCCGCCACTCGCAGAGTTCTTGACACCCAGTGCGCAACCCAAGGCATCGCAGTCAAGATCAAGTGGAATTCCAGGTTGCTATGGCAAGGTTTGGTTCATCCCGACACCAAAGTCACGGTGTTTTTGGAGCTTTTGCAGTACACATGTGCACCATGCCACCATGGTATGGGTATGAGATTGATCAACAAAGGAAAAGTGATTTACGACTACAAGTTTGGTGAACTTTGCGACAACTGGGAGACCGATACAATCACATTGCACGCAATTGAAGGCTGTAGTGGAGGAACCGGCTCTAAAGAGAATCAAAAATCCTATATCAGAAACTCCATGGCTGCTTCTTTCCTGGAACAAGGTTATCCATTGGAGTGGGTAGCAAAGGCCACAGAAACCATCATGGAGAAACTGTCAACCAAACACACACTTGCTGTGGTTCGACAATCGCCAGGAAAACAAAGGTTGGACAGTTTGATTCAGTTGTGCCAACAATGTGACATTGCCATGCCAGACAATCTGGCCAAACATGCTGCCAAAACTTCGCACATGGATCAGCAGAACAAAGTGAAAAAGAAACGTGCTGTCATGATCAATCCTGCGGATTACACCATTGAACCCGGGTTTTTTGTTACCCAGAATGACTCTCCTGCAATCCAATTGCAAACAGTTTTGCCAAAGACATGTGGTGTAGTGCTAGTCACCTACCAAGAAGCATGTCAGTGGGTTGAAGAGTCACATTCCATTTCGCCAGATGAGCTTGCGCTCCTGATCGTAGGGCGCCACAATCTGTCAACGAAATTGGCAGCAGAGATGGTTCAGGTACCATGCAAAGATCCCCAAGGGCGTCCAGTCATTTTGGCATGCACTATGATCCAGCTAGGAGAGCGAGCAATCAAGACGCCCCCTGATCATCATCCACCAATTGTTGAAGAGGCATGCACTACTGTGTCAGTCACTTATTGGAAAGAAGACTGGAGTACGGAAGAATGGGCAAAGATCATCGATCAACCGTTTCAATACACCAAGGCCATTTTGGGGAAGCAGTCACTCAACGATGTTTTGCAAGCAACATGGGGAAAATCCTTGAGACAAGGGGGGATTTCGACCACCATGCAGATGGCAACGAGTGTGCAATTCCACGCCACGGTGAAGACCTCCGCATTGCAACCCCTGCTTGCTCTGTCAGGCTACAACAGAGTATTCATTGTACCAAAGAGTCAGGATGGCCGAATATGCCAAGATTGGCGTATCATATGGTTGGAGGGAACATGGGCACATATTTCAGCTCTCGCATTGAAAACCAAACACTGCACAGGCATTGTGAAGAATCGTACATCATTGGGGCTCCGTTTCCACAAAGATCACCACCAGGAAGCATGGGCGCAGTTATGTCCGGACAAAGCATTTCCGCAGAGAGTTGAAGTGAAACACATGTACAAAATTGAGCCCCTTCCACACGGAACCACAACTTCAATGTTGGAATTGTGGGCCAAGAATCATTCATGGACAATCCAACCAATCAAACCATTGGGACCAGTGACATGGTTGATAGGTTCAGATGCTCCAGCTCCATGCGACATCCTCAAGTTCAATGGCAGCCCCTTGATTTTGAAGTGGTTGGCCCCCAAAGGTCATGCACAATCCAGTCCAATCATCGCCGGACCTCCCCCTGTGAAATCCAAAGGGAAGGGAAAAGGAAAAGGGTCGGAAGCTCCAGCAGACGATCCTTTTGGCCCGTTCTTTGATCCTTGGAAGGGTTATGAGAAACGAATACCTCCTGCATCAGCATCGGCCGGAATGGAAGTCACCGGTCCCACAGAAGCTCGGCTGCAAAAACAGGATGAGCAAATTGCAGCTATGGAGGCAACCATCCATCAATTGAAAGAAGACACCAAGGCAGAATTCGTTCGGGTTGAACAGAGAGCACAGAGTAACATGCTTCAGGTCCAACAATCCATTGGAGCGGTCAAAGAAGAATTGGCTACGTCCTTCCAGCAAGCCATCTCCAAGCAATCCGAGAGTATCAACCATTCATTAAGTGATTTGAAGGCATTGTTGAAAGCTCAGACAAAACGTGGCCGAACCAAGCCAGAGGATGAGGATATGGAGGAAGATGAGGGTTGACTCATCGCCTCAGCCAGCAACAGCATAATTCAGCGGCAATGCACTCATTCCGGGGATCTAGTTCCACAACTGTCCTTGGTCATGTTCTTTTTGTGCCCATTGGGGGATATCAATGTGCGCAACAATCCATGCACAACTTGCCAGGGTCAACAAGGCAAGCAAACCAGCCAAAATATGCAGATGGGTTTGCCACCAATGCTCACGTGTCCAGGGTATATCGGTGATACCTTATCATGTGAGGCGAAGGTGTGCTTTAGCAATACCAATTCATTCATGTACTTTTGTGCCATTCCATTTTTGCAGGTGGTTTGGATGTACAGATCTATCATGCTCAGAGGCATTCGCATAGGTGAAGCAAAGAACCCGGGGCCGCGTAAACCCCGTCGGGTCAAACAGATGAATAAGCTGACCACCACAACTTTGGCAGTCATCAATCCCACTGCCATTTATCAGAAAGAATCTCAGCTTAATGATATGATGGAGCGCCATGGAGTTCACACCTTTGTTTGTGCCGAAACCTCGGCTACCGAGGCTGTACAGAAACAGATGACACGTCAACTTGGAAAATTAGGACTTCAGTCATGTTGGTCGGCACCGGTGCCACCACAACGAGATAAAGTAAATGCCATGCCTAGTTTGCGGGGTAAAGCAGCAGGAACTTCGATCCATTCCCAATGGCCTATCAGAGCAGCTTGGAATGGGGAGCAACCCCATGGTGAAGAAAACACTCGTATGAACCATGCCATAGTCTGCATAGGGGGGACCTGGTTGCAGCTAATTGCCTTGTATGGTCAATCGGGTAACTTGACCTCTCATGCTTCCTTTACCAATCAACTTTTTCATGAAGCTCTGAAGCGAACTGCAGGCATCAATCTCCCCACGATCTTTGCAGGGGATTGGAACCTTGATGTGACCACCTTGGATAGCTGGGAGTGGCTCCAGGGCAGAGGCTATGCCACGGCTCAGCAGTTGTACTCCGAGCTGACGGGCACTCCCATGCCCTTCACATGCAATGAAGCTACAGTGGTTGACAATGCTATAATCCATCCTACATTGGTTCCATTGATCAAAGACATCACCGTTGCCAAGGGTGGTTGGTTTGATACTCACCACCCGGTGTTGATCACTTTTAGAATTGATCATGCCTCCCATTTTCATCAGAGATATCGTATACCGAAGACCTGGGTTAACCTTCCCATTGATGCCTCAGATCTCCAACAGGCGACAGAATATCCTGCATTCCAAATGCCAGTTGCATCACTGCAGGAATGGGCACAACGCACTGAAGATGTGGTTGACAGGGCTTTGAGTCACCAAGCACAAACTGCGGACTTTCCATGCATCAGTAAGCTACCTAAACAATGTCGTGGAAGATGCAAACCGTTGAAGTTGATCAAAGCACAGGCCATTAAGCCATGTAAACCCGCTCGACATGGGGACTATAACCCTCCGGTGGATACAGCAGGATTTCGGAGCAAACAGTTGATTACCCAAGTTCGCCGGTTGCAATCTTTGCAGAAACGCATTAGAAAATTGGAGATCTATCCTGATGTTTGGGAATCTACAATGCATGGGATTTGGGAGGAGTGGTGTGCTATCACACGAGCACATATCAACGGAGTATCATTTCTCTCTTGGGCTTCAGACATCCCTGAACTCAATCCCATCCCAGGCGGTCTCCCTGAGGGGACGTGGCTTTATGATGCAATTCAGTTGCTTAAGCTTGAAGTGGATCACCAAGTCAGAAGTGAAGCCATTCTCCGATCGAACAAATCCAAGATGACTCAGATCATTGACTGCCAAGATAACCATAAGAAGCTCACGTATGCGGCAGTCAAAGGCACCCAACAGACTGTTTTTCGCCAAGTTGACAAGTATTGTGTTGCTAATGCTATTTGGATTCCTTCCAGTGACACTCCTAACACGGGAGAGTTATATGTGGAAGATGCTTTTCGTTTTCAGATTGCTTCTCCATTGCAGGTTGATCACATTGTTGTACAGGTGGCTGCGGTTCATGATCATTATTTGTCAATTCATTTGCCACAAGGTGATCTCCAGTTGCCAGCAGAGGTTGAAGTAATGCAAAAACAAACCATTCGGGAACCAGATGCGATCTTCAAAGAGCTAAGTGGGTACTGGGAGCAATTTTGGCAACGTTCCCCTGGGGTACCTTTTGATGAGCTTGATGATGATACAATGATTCAAGACATCCGGCGATGCATCCCGAACATTGCCCCAATGGATGAGATACTAGGTGAAACCCTATTAGAGTGGAAACAAGCTCTTGCACAAACAAAAGCTTTTTCGGCACCAGGATTAGATGGATTCTCTATCCTTGAACTTCGTATGCTACCAGATAACTTGATCCTGCAAGTCATTGAGTTGATCGCATCCTTCGAAACCTTTCCAGCAGAAAGCATGCTCGCAAAGACGATTCCTTTACCGAAGAAAGGAAAGTTCACACCCGAATGTAGTCGACCCATAACCATCTTGAGTACATTGTATCGCATTTGGGCAAAGACGTGTTGCACACGTATTTCAGCACATTTTGTGTCCTTCATGCCACCAGAGGTGACAGGGATGTTACCACAAAAGGGAGCATTCGAAGCAAGTTACACCATGCAGGTCACCCTGGAATTAGCACGCAAACGCCAACAACATATCTGTGGAACGACTTTGGATCTGCGAAAATGTTTTAATCTCATCAACAGACCCAAAATCCGCAAGTTGCTTTTGGTCTTTGGCATCCCTGCCAAAGCTGTTCATGTGTGGAGTAACTCACTGGAACAGTTGTCACGGGTATGGGTGATGGATTCCCATATCAGTCACCCCACCTCCTCCACATGTGGCTGTCCAGAAGGAGATCCTTGGTCAGTGGTTGCCATGCTGGTAATAGCTGCTTGTTGGATTTTCCTCTCTAAACGTGCTGATGCGGGCGTGGCCATGGCCGCATACGCAGACAATTGGAGCTGGTGGCTTCAAGAAGGTTCCTCACATGATGCAATAGTCCAGACCACCCTCCGGTTTACGCATTGGTTAGGCCTTGAAGTTGACTGGGGAAAAACTTGGATTTGGGGTACATCCACGATGGCTACCCAATTGCTTCGGGATACTTTGTACAACCTGCTTCCCCGCCAGCAGGTCAACTATCGATGGTATGCAGATGATCTTGGGTGTCCACTTACATACAAGGGAAACACGAAACATGGTGTTATCCAAGATCGACTACAGGAAGCAAAAAAGCGATTGAAAAATCTCAGGAATGGAACATGGAACATCAATATCAAGACACACATGCTATCCACTGCGATCATGCCAGTGGCCTTATATGGAAGTGAGGTCACGGTGATTGGACAGACACACCTGGATCAGCTTCGATCGCAGGCAGCTTCAGCAGTCATAGGTGATACTTGCCGTAGCATGAATCCTGCCTTATGCTTGCATTTTGCTGATAAACATGATTTGGACCCGTCATTCCTTGTCATTGTTAAGGCACTTAAAGCAGCGAAGATGTATTTGTTGCGGGCTTCCCCCACTGATAGAGACACTTTTCTTCAGATAGCCTCCAAACCATCTACACATATGGGTCATGCGCAAGGGCCCGCCAGTGCCTTGCGAGAGTACCTCGCCAGGGTAGGGTGGAGTGTATCCCCTCAAGGGGAGATACAGATGACGGCTTTGGTTTTTGGGAATATCCTTACCACACCTTTCAAACGATTGCATAAATACATCCTTTGGGCATGGGAAGAAAATCTCTTGATGATGCACACGGAAAGAACAAAACTGTTCCAGATGCCACCGGTTGATAAGTTTGCCACTTTGCGGGTTCTGGATACCTTTCCACCCACCAGGAAAACCTTGTTGCTAAGGGAAATCTCGGGTGCTTTCCAGACCACCCATCAAAAAAGCCAATGGAGTCCAGACATTCAGGAGCAGTGCCAATGGTGTGGCCATGACCAGGACACCAGAGCACATCGTTTGCTTGAATGCAAAGCGTTTCATGACCAACGGTTGCCATATCAACCGGTTGTGGAGTTCTTTTTGGATGTGGGTGCCAATATTGCTGAATTACCGGTAAGGTTTAAACATCCTCATTATGAACTTCATGATGCCATTCATGCTCACATGCCATGTTTGCCCATCGATGTAGATATTGTTACCAGGTTGAACTCCTTGCAGCAGCCTCTACATTTCTACACGGATGGCAGCCTGCAACATCCCAGTCAGGTCAACACACGCTATGCGGCTTTCAGTGTGGTGGTTGACTTGTGCTTGGATGACCAACAAAGGGTCTATCAGGCTGATAGGTATTTGGTTACTAAGCAATGGCCTACTACCTTGCAACAGGTGCACGTAGCGCGATTGACTGGGGAACAATGCATTCATCGAGCAGAGGCTGCAGCAGCCCTGGCCGTTTTTGAGGCCTTTGCAAATGCGGTAGTGTTCACTGATAGTGCATGTACGATTAGTAAGGTTCATACTTGTTCCGCACAGGGCCTGACACATCGACATGCCATGCATCCAGATAGTGATTTGCTGCAACGTTTTGCTGCTGCCTTGCAGCCCACTCATGCCATACGCAAAGTAAAAGCACACCAAGATTTGGGTAACATTGCTAACCCTCTTGACAGATATCATGCTATAGGTAATGCCTATGCTGATTGCTTAGCAGAGACAGCGGTTAAGCATTTGAATCCTGATTTGGTTGCTGAATGGGAGCAGAGGCATTCTGACGATGAGGGTGACCATGAACGCTATGATGCTCTGTGTTCACTCATCCTGCAGTTACAGTTTGCCAGGGAACAATCTACAGTCACAGAACCGGCCGATCAAACAGATCAACAGGAGCCCTCTCCGGAAGTGCTGTTGCCATCGGTGCAACAGCCATGGGACCCTGTGTTACCTTGGAATGAGGACTGGTTGCGATACTCGGTGTGGGGCATTCAACCCATGCATTCTGTTCAGGACTGGCTGCAAAGCATTCAATGGGACCTTCAGGCCCCCCTTGAGGGCAACATTGGCATTTCATGGACAGAAATTGCATTATCGCTATCACTACATCGGGGTATGTGGTTGCCGGTCAAGCGGAAGACGTCAGAAGGCTCGTGGGTTATTCTGCAACCGCGAACCCACCAAGAAGCATTGTCTATGGGCATTGATCTACAAGAACAAACTGCCAGTGCGGTGGCTGTGGTTACACAATACAGAGCTCTGGTACCAGATGAAACATGGCCAAATTTTTGCACTGCGGGGAAGTGTGCGTCTTTGTATAAGCAGGGGTTCTTCCAATGGACTACTGGCATTTGTCCGAGACCTGGCTTTCCTGGACAAAGTGACATTGCTGCCCTGCTTTCTACATACCTTTTGCAACACCACCACAAACTGGGATCGTTGCCTGACTTGCATTTTTCTGCTAACTTTGATGTTTGGCCAGAAGATCGGGAAGAACAGACGAGCTGGGAATCGAAGATGAAAACCTTTACTGCGAAACTACATGCTGTCCGAAAGGAGAGGCGACGAAGAACTGGTCTCACCCAAACCTGATATCCCAATAGGGGAGGTCGGCTAAGAACACGGGCCCTGATTTGTGCGCAGCGGGGTTGGGGCCCCCTGGAAACATGGAAAGAAGCCATTATGAACCATCATTGAACATTATGAATCGCGATTTGCATGAATACGCAATATTTCACCATCATGAAGCATCGTTGACCACATTTAAGGGCTATCGACTATCATTACATTTGGCTATGGGTCAATATCAACCATGAATACCGGGGGAGAGTGACCAACATTGACAATTGAAAACAATGGCTAAGATGGTACACCAGGGGTACAGGGTTTTGACCCGTAGCCATTTATATAACAATGAAGTATTTCCAGAGATTAAGCATCATGAAAGGTCATGTAACCACCATCAACTATCATTTCACATTCATTAGCTATCATTTCTCATCATTTAGACACCGTGAACAACCAGCTATATATTAACCTTTAAGCACTATAACCATGATTAACCTTTACCACCATGATCCATTGTGAACCAGTATTTAGCCATCATTCACCAAACAATCCGCTATGAACCTTTCACCGTTGCTATCGTTACTAGCTGCTTATTTCATAGCTAGTTGTTAGAATACGTTCATGAATAATGGTTAAATGTTGATATGAACCATGATTCAACATGATATTGACCATTATTCACCATGTTTGGTCATGTTGATCTTAATCCTGAAAAACCACCGGAATTTCTATGATCCATTCTGAACCGTTCAGCTGCCAGGATGCCCAACTGGATCTCAGAAAACGCATATCTGCAGGGAAGCCCGGGCCCCGCGCGGCCATGCCCATGAGATCCGTTGATGATCCCAGCGTTGGAAGACTGCGGATGATCTGCTGTTTGGAATGTAGATAGGCATAAAGCAGGTGGGTAGAATAAAGCAGGTGGAACAACAATACAAAATGGATTAACAACACTATATCATATGATAGATATCTACATGTTTATTAAATCTTCTCGTTTCCTTTTCCTGACATGCAGATACAAATTATGGGTATATTTACAGATAGTCTAATCGATATCTAAATGTAAAGTTTGGATAATCAAACAATGTAGATAGTCATCATATATATATATATATATTTATTTATTTATCTACTATATCTACAAATGCATATTTGGCATATCTACAAATTCTCAGAATCAACGCAGGATGCAGTTCATTTGGGGGCTGCCTGGCGCTTCACCGCCAGGCAACTGCGCAACGTGTGCCGGCGGATACGTCAGCGTGAGCCTGGGAGCCGAGCGCCCAGCGAGCCGCCTGTGGCAGGGGGGAATCGGTATATCTGTTTGATCTATACAAAACCATCATGAACCAATGATGATATAGATGGGTCAGTACTATCATCATTTACTATTACTGATAAACCATCTATATGATGATATTTGACCAAAATCATCAATGATGATAATAGTACATGGGGTCAGTATTATCCAATGATGATGTATCAACCAATAGTGTTTTTTTTAAACATGGGTTGATAGTTGACATATCATGAATGAATTGGTAAATGATATATCATTAGTGAATTCAACCCATGATATTACTCGTTGATATGTTAGTCATATCTTTTTTTCACTAATGATATATCAACCCATCTTTTTGATCTAGTTTCAAAAGATGGGTTGATATATCATCAATGAATTGGTAATTGGGTCAATATTAGCCAAAACTATCATGAACCGTGGCCTGGTTGGGAGCACCAGTAATTGTTTCCCGAACTTGTGAACGGTGATCATCTCTCCTATTGTCCACTATCACTGCTTTTTGTCTTGACCGTGAATGGGTTCATTGTGATCATGTTCATTTACCACATCAACCCAATTGCATCGATTGATCAATGTTCATTGATCATTGTATTGTCATCATGGTTCATGGTATGAATCATGCTAATTCACCACCAATGATCAATAGAACCAGTATGAACCATTGATCATTGCATGAATCATTCACCATCCATTCACCATCCATTCACCATCCATTCACCATCCATTCATCCACCAGCCATTCACCAACCACAATTTCCCATAGAATTCACCAGCCATTCACCAGCCGTTGATCAGTTGCTTCACTGCCAGGCTCAGGGAGATGCTTCCCAAGGCGGTCACTTGGCGGGTTCCGCAAGAGCCTTTGTGGGTGAATCATTGGGTGGTTTATAAAAAAACGGTTGATAAATCAATAAAGATGGTTAACAATTGTTTGTTAAAGCCATACTTAATCATTAAACACGTATAACTTATAAGCTATTATCATAGAATATGAAATAGTTGAAGATGGTTGTTGATTGGCATAAGTGATAAATGATACATGGTTGGTTTGATAATGGACGAGGTTTATGGAAAAAGGGTCCACAAATAGTATAAAGTAATTAAAGATGGTTAATGATGGTTTTAGAATCAATGGTTGGTTTCTTAAAACGCAGAGTAGTTAAAGACGGTTTCTTAAGATGGTTGGTTAATTGGCATAACTGATTGATAGCCGATGATTGGGGATATCAGATGGTGCTTTCTCAATTCATAGGGGTCCCCAAAGTCGTCCTTTGCATGATTTCTATATTAATGATTTCTATTGATAGACCAACCATAGCTTTGGGTCTCCAATGGCTTGAGAAACCACCATTTATTCAACAAACAGCGGATGGGACCTCGTCCAACTGGTGAAACTGCTCGATTTACATCACTAGCAATCATGAACCTTGGCTTACAGCCACGAAGCAGATTGGGATTAGATGGATTTACATGATTACTAGTGGTGAAAAGCTAAAGCAGCAGGATTGTTTGTGGTGTAAAGCCAAAAGTTTTGTTTCATTTTTTACATGATCGATTTGATATCCACTAAGAATTAAAGCTTTCGCAGGGGATCTAGTTGCGCCAGCAAGAAAACCAAGCAGCCAAGCAGCCAACCAAGCGATGATCAACCTCACTAAATCAGAAACCCATGAGCAACCAATCATCAACCAATGAATGACCAGCAAGGCTTCAAGATTCACCAACAGTATTGAAATGACACGATTGATATTTCTGTTCATCAGCTGATGGATTGCCTTCACACAGGCTGAACCAGCAACGGGGGTATAGGCAACGAGAGTAAGGGTCAGAAGGCTGGTTGGTTGACTCTTACTTGCTTGTTTAGCTGTAGTAGTCAGGCATTACAGATGTTGACCCTACAGATCTTACTCAAAGCTATTCTGGACTCCCACATTCCACATTCGGAATCCTCTGAAAGTGTAAGGCTACCAGTCAAGCAAACCTGACTCAAACCTAGAAGGCGCTCAATCATCAGAATTTGGATTATCCAAAATTGGAGCTTCAACACTCATGAGATCAGTGATCGTTGACTTGATAGTCCAGAAGGTCAGAGAATGGTTGACAAAAGTTTGGAATATTCTGTTTTTCATGGCAAGACATGCCCATATTGTTCTCACCTTTGACAAGCACAACAAGCGCGTGATTTTGATCACCGTCAGGATTCAAGCCCGGAGCCAAAAAATGAACGGTTGGGGTAGTTGATACAGCACCCCAATGGTCGTGGTAAACAATTCGAAATCTTCTACCACCAGGCAAAATTGCCTCACCTTCCCATTGCATTGTTGCAACGGCATAGGATCTGTTGCCCACTGGGTGTGGGTCTTGTTGATGAGATCACTTCTGAAGCACAACAGACTTGAGGACTCGGTTCTGCCGTACGCCTG
>VSDK01026713.1:97937-139021 GCA_009767595.1 Symbiodinium kawagutii
CGTGCGTGTGCGTCGTTGTCGTCGTCGTCGTCGTCTTTGTCGTTGTTGCAGTCGTTGTTGTAGTGATGGTCGTCGTTGTCGTTGTTGTTGGTGCTATTGCTGTTGTTGGTGACTGCTGGTGATTGCTGATGATTGCTGGTGATTGCTGGTGATTGCTGGTGATTGCTGGTGATTGCTGGTCGTTGGTGTTGTTGTTGGTGGCAGCCGGCGACCGAGGCACAAGCCTTTGGCTCATCGATCTTGGAAGAGCGATTGTGGGCTTTGGGGCTCAGAAAACGTGCATAATGGCTTTCCGAAACGTTGGAAAACATGCCCCCAAATTCGATATGTTTGGTATTCTTGGTATTCTTGATTTTGTTGAGTGATATTTCTCATTATTGCTATCATATAATTATATATACTAGTATGTTGATAATATTAGCACTGAACTACTTGTAAGACTACACTTAGTAAGATTGGTAATTTTTAGCAGAACTCATAGTATTTTTGGATGCTGAGTAGTTGCTATGAGCTGTTGGTTTCAACAACGGTCACCAATAATGATGCCCCATACCAATAGTTTAGGATACAATACCAATAAGACCCGGGTGCTGACCAATAGATACGCAACACTTAACAATCAGATATACTTAGCCCATTCTTACCAACCAATAGATAAGCAACACTTCACAATGTTGCCAAGACCAATCATTCATCACATGTAAGGCTTCATAGCCAAGAAGTGCGGTGGAAACGATCATTGTTTAGGGATGGGCATGGACTTGATGTCCTGAACGGACAAACCCACCAGTTGATCTCAAAATGGTCCATAGCCCGCTGATTTCACGGAGATGCTGTCGCTTGCTGCAGGGTGCAAATATCAAACCCAATTGAAAAAAAATATAGCACATAGCTCGCAGCCAACAATACCAGCAAGCAGACACCGCTCCAGTTTTAAGAATATAACTGGTAGATACTAATACAAAGAGTGATCGCATGCTACATCTTGGCTATTTGTATCTATTAGTTTGGTGGTGGTTCACCGGTTTGGTGATTCACAGGTCTTTTTTTTGTTTCTTTGTTCCTCACTCCATGGCCATGACCTTGGCGTGTGAAATCAGAACTTTTTTGTCCTGGGTTGGGCTGGGGCTGTCCACAAGTGATGGTTGTACCAGTCATAATTGTAATGAGCTTCGTCGGAAAACGACATTACGTCCCATGAAGAGAGGAAAAGCCATGGCAAGAATCAACAAGGCTTGTGCTGGGCCAGCGTGATCCCAGGTTGGTCGACCCTGAAATGGCTCAGGGATTCTATAGCTATTTATGTCTACTGACACTATTTATCCTGGTCATAGGCTATCCATCTATCTACCTAGCTATTTGTTTGTTTGTCCGTTTGTCTGTCTATTTGTCTGTCCGTCTGCCTGTCTCTATCTATCTATCTATCTATCTATCTGTCTGTCTGTCTGTCTGTCTGTCTGTCTGTCTGTCTGTCTGTCTGTCTGTCTGTCTATCTAACTGTCTATCTGTCTATCTGTCTGTTTTTCTGCCTTCCTGACCCAAACGGCAGGGTACATTTTAAAAGCTGACGGCAGTCAAGCACTCGATGCTATAGCACTCGGAGCAGCCTCATTTGTTTTGCCTGAACGCCGCACATTGTAAATCTGCGAAAACAGGCCCAAAGGGTGAAAATTGAGGTGAAAGGCAACAATCCAAAGGCGAATAGCAATGGCCCTAAGATGACGACCTGTTGGCATTTGCATTTCTTCACAAAATGTAGCAGTGGACATTTAGTGGACCAGTGACCAGTGTACGTCCCTGTCTTGCCAAGACATTGACTATCGCTGTTCAGCCGCTAAAGATCCAGCTGCTGCGTAGGGATCGATCACCACGCTGAATGTGTATGATTGAACACCAGCAACCACTATGAAAGATGGGTCTGACGCGCGGTTCTCCATCCTCAACCACCATATCAAGCACTATCAACCATCATTCCGACTTAGTTCTCCGCGTTGCAACCATCAGGATTTGTCAGTTGAGCTAAACATTTAAGTGGCTAATTATCGTTGATTCTTTTTTCAAAGCATTTGCTAGCCATGCTTATTGCCCATAGTTGCCCATAGTTTATTCACACTATCCATGTGGTTGATAGTAACTATCTTGATTTGTCACCATTGTTTTTCATTCTAGTCAATCATCATCAATCATCATCAATCATCATCAATCATCATTACTACAACCAGCGCTGACCATTGAACCGCCATTGCTTCAATCACTGCCTGTCTCGAGGTGAAACAGCGACCCCGTGTGGGTGTGATCTTCGCTGTGGGCCGCTTCGAGGCGGCCCGGTTGCGGCCCAGTGCTTGACAGATGGGTACCCAGTGCTTCGTAGTGGTGGACTCCAATGGTTAGTAGTGGTTAGTAGTGGTTAGTAGTGGTTAGTAGTGGTTAGTAGTGGTTAGTAGTGGTTAGTAGTGGTTAGTAGGCAGGAATGATGAATGCTGGGTTGGCAGATTGGTATCCAAAGGTGGTTTCTAATGGTTCATAAGCCGAAGTGGTTAATGAGCAATGGTCGATTGGTTGGCCAATTATTTGTAATTATTGCTTTGCCAAAAATTGTTGACCGCTAACCAGGTTAGTAATTTTAAAGTATGGTCAGAGGTAATTGACAAACACACATGGCTACTGGTTGATGGTTATCCTAATCATTGGTAAATAATTGCATTTAGAAATTGTTAATTAATTTATTCGTTCATGGTTAATGATAAAGGTCAGCCATAGCTTAGTACTGGTTGATCATTGGTTAATAAGTGGTTGTCTCTGCTTATAGTTATTGTTATAAGTTATAAACGTTCAGCAGCGCATGGTCATTTACATACCCCTGTTCATATTTCACCTGTGAAGCAGTGATGACATTCTTCAAGGGAATCAATGAGCGGTGCCTATAATACGCTCCGATGATCACAGATGTATATATATATATTTTGCATAGGTTTGTCTAATTCTGCCTACAGATGCATATGCACAATTTTGATCAAATTTGTACATGTACAGATGCAGGATCTATCTACAAAAGACCTGAAACCATGTGGTACCTTTCCACTGAGGCGACCCTCTACGCGCCTACGTGAGGAGCCGAGATGGAAAGAGTACCAACAGAATGATGAATCTATATGGGGGGTTCTCAAAATAGGGGACCCCCCAAAATGGCTGGTTTATTACTTATAAACTGACAATAATGGATGATTTGGGGGGTCCCCTATCTTGAGAAACCCCTACATGGGTATGAAATGGCAATTTATTTGGTGGGTTCTTGGCTACCCTATTTGGCACATACCCATATTGGAGACAAGCATGAAAAACTCTGTTGAATGATTGGGAGAATGACATTTCACAGCAATTACAAACGTGGAGATTTCCAACCTTCAAGCTGTAGATTTGTCAATGTTGAACAACGGTCAGATTGATATTCTTAAATTAGTGGACAAGAAACAAATCGGAGGATGGTCAACATGTTGTTTCTATACTCATCTATAGTCAATATACAGCGTGCCACTGAAGTCCATGCGTTTGCTACAGGATATCGTTTCACGGTATTCATTGTGAATTCACCAGGACAAAATTAGCGGTAGTAGTTTACATTCCGGAGGCCTTGTGTCAGATCTTCACCCTTGGGTTCAGCAGAGGGAGCAACACCCCTTTTGGGTCACGAGAAGACTTGGTCAACATTCCAACAGGGGACGACTTCCTTGTCAGGGTTGGCCCAATTTATATACTTGAAATGACCAGGTGACAGAGAACGTATAGAAATACATGATGCTTCTCGCTCTATACTGCAGGTGCCAGATACTGTATCCTTCGGAAGAAGTAGGTGAAGATTTCTATTGGACTGTTCCGTTCGCATGTGAAGAGGGGGTACAAAGGTATGGTGCATTTTGGGTTTGGGTAACGTTTGATCCCAGATGACTACACCATACCCCCACACATAAGCAGGACCAGAAGCAGCACTGTTTGAAACCGCACGGTCTCTCACGGCCACATGACCACCTTAGCTGGATGCACCACTGAGGCTGAGTCTATGGAGATGTTTCGCGGCAGCAATTTCTCTTGTAGCGATGTTCTCTCAAGAGCGACCATCCTCAACAGAGACACTGGCCTAGTCTACAAGCTCCGTGTGGAAGAAGGATCGATGAACAATGTGTATTAGAAGGATCAATGAAGCTCACTGGTTTGTACTGGAAGTCATCATCAAGCAGCAAAACGCCTGTGATTTGGCTGCAACTCGGGGCTTCAATCCTTTGGCATCTAGGGTTTAGCGGGAAGAGCCGAGCATAGCCGTTCCAAGGACCGACGAAGGGGCTTTGACCAGAGTTTTTTCGGGTAGTAGCAATCGAATTGTAAGAGAATGAGCTATTTTGGTATATGGCATTTTCCATCGACAAAATAACAAAGATACATGGATAATCATTGATCAACCACTTGAGTTTAGATCATTTTTTACGGCATTGATTTGGTAACAATAGTAAACAATGGGTATACCATAGGTATAGATCACTTTAGATCATTTATGTGGTTCATTATCTGAATGGCTTATATCCACTATAACTTAGGTTTTTAGTGTTTTTGGGATATGATTGATTTACCATATAACCACTAAACAAATATTTTTAGCAAGGGATCTATAAGCCACCAAGTTATAGTAGCGAATCATGTGAACACGACACCAGCTTCGCCACTGTTTGAGGCTATTGCGCCCGCCACGGCGATTGCGAGGCAAGAGACGTAACGAGGGTGGCTGTGGCGTGCTTGGTGTAGGCCATGAACGTCCATCCACTACGGTTGATGGATGACAAATACTACCAACAATAATTAAGGAAATAACTGTTTAAAGATTGTTTTCCTGCTGTTGCATTGCTTGCAGTGTAAATTTTAGCTCTTTTTATTGTTCCGGCTTTGTTTCTCCCCTGCTTTCTGCTTCATTTCCTGGTCTGCTTCCTTCTCTGCTCTGGCGTTTTCCCTTTTTCGTTCTTTTTTTTTTCCGGTTTCTTGCAAGTTCCTGCTTCAGTGCTTTTTCGCTTTGTCTCCTCGCCTTCCTTTCTGCTTCTTTTGGTTGGCTTTTCTGTTTCATTGCCTCTTTGTTCTTTTGCTTTTCTGCTTCTCTACTGACTGTTGGGATCCTTTTCCCCTATTATACACCATTAACCAGCTAGTGATTAACCACTTATCTGCTTCTTCTGACAATTTTGTACTTCTTTCTTACTGTTTTTGTGCTTACATGGAGACTTCCCGCATTCTCTCTGGCTTCTGTGGATTGTTGGCCTGGGTGTGTTTGCAGCTCCTTCCATCTTGTCTTGTTGGTACAAATATCGCTCATGAGCATGGCAACTGGGCGGGTTGATGCTTGTGGCTCACTAGTTGCCACTTGAAAGCATGATCCTTGAGCAGGTCGAGAGATGTTCAGGGCCCCTAGCATCCAAGAAGAGTTGTTTACGTCATTTTTCCACAGAGTCATATGCCATTTTCCGCTGTGCGTTGTACCAGAGTCTTTCCACAGCCAGGTGGTGGTCGAATGGGACGATTTTCTGAAGGCCTGGGCGACTTTCGAAGCACGGAACTCGGTCAACTCCAAGGAATTCCAAGGGTGCAACAGGATAGTGGAGGAGATAAATTGGAAATGCAGAAAACACCCCAAGAAATTCTTGAAAATGGATGTTTTCTCGGCCAATCATTTTTTTGGGTGCCAGTCCTGACCAAGAGTGGAACGAACAAATCAAGAGACGAAAGTTATCAGTTGCCTGGGATTGTTGTGGGTTTTGTGAACCCTGCTATCTTTTGATCATTCAAAGGGTTTGTCTTTCAACGTCTTTGGAAGATCCGGCGTGCTGGTATCCAGACTGGCCTACATTGGATACAGTACGCCATAGCATTGCCGAGAGGCTAGTTTCCCAGGATTTGTTGTAAACAATGGATACAAACCGGTGATACTTGCAGCCTGTATCTGTTAACGCATTTTTTCTTTGATGTTCCTGGCGTGGCTGGTAGTTTATGTGCTACATATATACTTCTACTTTTGGTTCCGGTGCTCAATCATGCCGTCCACGGATTCTATATTCGCGGTGGGTAGGATATAGACGATCACAATTGTGCTCTGAGATGAACACGCAGAGAGGATATGAATGAATTTCACATCAACAGTACATGAGCACTGTATATACTGCATGTGTAGATAGATAGATAGATAGATAGATAGATAGATAGATAGATAGATAGATAGATAGATCGATAGATAGATAGATAGATAGGTAGATAGATCGATAGATAGATACATAGATAGATAGATAGATAGATAGATAGATAGATAGATATAACATGCATACTTACGCATTTAATTTTTGGTATTTTATTATGTTTACATACCAGCATAGGGCAGCATTTTTATACACCTGTAAATGCCGATGCTGGTGGGTTCCCCCTGTGCCAGGCCAGTGAATATCCCATGATTTTGACCAAAGATGGGGTCAGGATCGCTGGCAGCTGGGGATGGCTTGCTGAGACATAGCATTGAACCTGTTGGAAGAATTGTTTAATGTGCTGGTTTCTCAAGGATGGTTGATATTTGATGATTTGGGGATGGTTCATTAATTGCTATAAATGGTTGATATTGGATGATTTGGGGATGGTGCACATCATCCAAGAATTTAGTGTATTGACAGTTTTTCTTTGCGACCACAATGAACTAATATCCCGCGACACTACCATCGTATCGCTACAGCAGCAAGCAAATATCATTTGGAAGGCTCTTTTTGAAATGTCCAATAAGATTCTGAGGATTTTAAACCATGGTTCTGCAATTCCACCATCACGAATCAATTGGATGACCATGCCCAACACTTGATGGTTGTACTGGGAGTGTAAGAGCCTCCAGAGAGTGTGAGAGCCCTACACGTTGAGATCCTGCAAGAGTCGGGATCTGGATACCCTCTCCATCTCCACCTACACTAACAGGGGTGTAATCTCCACCATGCAAAGGGTATGCAGGTTTTTTAGAATCGGGTTTCTTACAACAAGTGATTCAAAGGGGTCATTTGGGGGTCCCCTATTTCGAGAATAACCAACAATACTGGGCGTATAACCAACGCTATTCACTGGTTGGTGGTTTGATTGACATTTTCTATTTTCCCTAGTATTTGGATGGTTGGTTGATGAACAAACATATCTTTGGGATGGGTTGTGAGCACCAACCAGACAGGTTTGTGTCCTGATATGGGCATATCGGTATATCATATGATTCATATCCCTGAGTGCATTGTGCCCGCAGAACGGTCCTGCAATTCTTTCGAAGCGATTTAGCGGTCAAGCTACTAGATATTCTAAAAGCACTTTAGCTACCAAAACAGCTTGACAGCTTCTCCTAACAAATTCATAGCTGAAAAGCTTCTCCGAACAGCTTAACAGCTGAAGAGCTTCTCCTAGCAGCTTCACAGCTTGCATCGATTTGCGGACCATCCTGCTGTCATCCTATTGATGGGAGTGCAGTTTCCTTCCATCCATGTTTCGCCTGGACTGTTATTTCTCAGTCCTCGACACAGCTGCAGAACTGCCAAATTTCTGACCCAGATTACCACACAACCATAGAACATACAGTAATACCAGAATTAAACCGCGTGGACAAACTATATGTCATACTATAAACAAGCCACTGCTGGAAAAGAACAAGATCAGACCCTTAAGTACCATATGCATGTTGATAAAACTTACCAACAATTATTACCACTCTAGCCATACAGGCTATCGTCTTCACCGCCCGGATCCATTGTGATCACAAATGCATGGTTACAACAGTACTGCTGATGGCCAAAGCACTGTTCCTGTTCCAAGATGGTGGTTTCTCAAAAGCATCGTTTTATTGAAATAATTTATGGTAATAAATGATCCATAGCTTTTGGGGTCCCAATGGCTTGAGAACCAAGTGATGATTCCTCAATGCACGATGATTGTTACCAGCATGGGATGGCTTGGAAGCATCCGAAAACCATTTAACAAAAATCATTTCGAGTCATAAACCCATCATTTCTTTGGGTCCCCCATGGCCGGGTCCCCCATGGCTGGGTACCACCACCTACGGGTTGGAACCAGTTGGAACCACACCAGCGACCAGCCGTTCCCGAGACGAGGCGAGGTCTGGCCTGGAACCGGTGGTTTGCGCTCCAGCGGCACATGGAGGTGCGCCCCTTCCACAGGACGTTGAAACACCACGGGGGGGAACCACCAGGGGCACCAAACGCCAGGGGTAGCTTCCACCAGGGGGAAGCGCCAGTGATGATTGGGTAATCTTGGTGTTGATGGTGGTGAGTGCGATTGATGGTTGATCATGGTGGATGATGATGAATGGTGGGTGGGCAATGGTGTTGATGATGATTAAGTCATGGTGAACTAACGAGGGTTAATGATTGTTTTCTTGAAACCGACAATCATTTGTGCACTGATCTGACTGCTGGCAGGGAGCGATTCGGAGCCAAGGGGTGAGGGGGAAGGGGTTTGTAGCTAGCCGGAGGGATGTAACTAGATGATACTAGATGTCAGTAGTGATTTATTCAATGAATTTAGATTCCTTATGGATTGGATTCATGACTATAGAATTGTCAAATTATTGACAGCATTTAGTGATTGGATTAGTCACCAACTTGTACTCCTGTCTCAAACAATTAGTGAGTTTGACGAATGCTGCAGTAATGCTATGTGGTTCTGACGGCCCAAAGTGGGCAATAGTCGCGCTCTGATGTGAAGAACTTGGACGCGGCATATGACAGTTGAAGAAAGCTGGGAACAAACTTGGTACCAATTTGGGACTACACAACTGGGTGGCAGATGGGTTTACTGTAAAATCCCACTAGAAACTAAAGGCTTAGCAATGGATCTACGAACCATGAAGATGCTCATCTTGAATCATTGGCACAGTACCCCATGAAAATCACAATTTTGCCCACAGCCCTTGGCATCGAACCCCCAACCAGAAAGTAGCAGCTGCAGCTTGCGGGCAGCCATCTCTGTAGACTACATGTTTTCTTCCTTTCGTGGGAGCTCCTAGGCAAGTGCAGACTGCCATTTTCTCCCTTCAAAGGTGATGACATTTGTGATGGTTGCTTTATGCTGGTTGTAAGGATGTTTATTGCCACAGGCTATAGGTGGCTAGGCGGCCCTCTCACTCAATACCGGTAACACATAGACGCACAAAACGGATTATTGCGCAGTGGGTATGTACAGCCAAGGTGGATCAAACTGATTTGTAGCCCATTCCCATCATTGCGAACAGCACTATTCGTTAATCACTAACGTATTGGATGGGGATACAACCAATCAAGACTCAGAATATAGCCACACGAGATATTTTCAGGAAGCTTTTACTTAGTTCGTATCTAAAGACGATTTCGCAAAAGCAAACAGCAAAAACACGCACCGGAAAAAGGGAGAAGGACATGTATCACATATTGGTCTGGGTGGCGGTTTTAAGCATTTTTATTTTCCCAATTGTATCAACCAATGGTTGCTCGGTTGACCTGCGCATATTTTTCATGTGGTGTCTTGCTGCTGAATGCTCAACATGTAAGGCACCCTTCACCACTCGTGTCCCTTCTCGTGCGCAGGCGTACGAGTGGGTGTTCACTGCAGATCCAGATCAGTACCCTGGCTCGAGAACCACTGGGGGTCCAAGACTTGGCTTGTTGTTGAAGATCTCCAATTTATTTGCAAAATTGGACGATGCACTCTTTTTGTTCGAACACGACGATAGACAGAAAATTTGTGGAGTTTTCTGTAGCTTTTGCTTTTTTTCCTATGGACCATGGCTTACCATGCCATGATCCCATGATAGGTTTCCATTCCTTTGGATGGTACAGATTCGTGCTTCCAAAGAAAGACCGGCCTGTCAGCATCAACCGGCTGATGGTTGGGAGGGATTTGGAGCTACGGGTATCCATGACTTTCCCTTTGAAGGGGGAGCGATTTGGAGCTACCGGGAGTGTTCGAAGCAAGTCAAAGAGAGTTCTTTTCAAAGGGGAAATCTTTCAGCTTAGCATTCTCCTACCATTCAGGGATGTTGACAGCAGAATCTGTCTCTTTGCGTCCATCTCATTTAAAGAAGTGTATACAGCGAGAGTTAATTTGTCTTAGAGTCACAGGTTTTGCAAAGAATCAGATGTTTCAACAGCCGGTGGAATGGTTCACATCTTGCACTTCCTAGGTTCATTTCCCATCAATGCTTCCTCTCCTATTCTTTGACGGATGTCTTGCGTGAGGCACTTGCCGGGCCAGTTGTTTGCCAGACTGATATTGATGATGAATGCTTAGGCAGTCCTATTTGTAGGTGAAAAGGACCTAAATACTTTGGAGCTTCGGCAACTTGCAGAAATTCAGGTTTCTGTTTCTGAGTTTGGCCGATGCCGGTTCCGCGTGATAGCTGCAGTCGATTTTTCCAAACACCTCTTTTTTCCGCAAGAAAAAACTTCATCTTTGAATCCTTGTCTTTTCAAAATCATGGTTTATGATTAATGTTGGTTTCTGATTAGATGAAAATAGATGAAACCAACAGGTAGATACTAATCAGAAACGTACATTAATGACTGCCAGTCAGTGGTACAAATGCGTAGTCCTTCTCTGATCTTTCAGGGATTTTCCATACCTTGAGGCTGTGACATGATCGCCGCGAGGCGCAAGTGGGCTCGAAGCCTCCCGTGGGGAGCCCAGCGATCCCTGGTGCAGCCGCAGCAGAAGCCTCGGTGCGGCGGCGATGACCAGGACCGCTTGTTTTGGTGCGCGATGACTCGCGATGAGCGATTTTTGAAGTGCTGCTTTTGTTGGTTCCTTGTTTGGCTATGCGGTTCAATTGGTTCCTGCGAAGTCGTTGATTTCACTCTAACGATAAAGCAGTTTTGGTCCTTTTGGTATGCCACTTTCCGCTTGTCCACAACTCACTCAGTCCGCAAACCGTCAGATAGATAGATAGATATATATATATATATATATACATATATACATATATAAAAATAATATATATATATATATACTAATTTTCCAGCAAGGACTGCTTTTTTCATGTTCATCGAAGCCCGCTTGGGGCAGTGTGATAGTCGTCATAGCTAGGACCATAGGAGTTCATGGCCCACCAAAAAACAACCCTGTGTTTCAGAAAATGTGGGTCCAAATGCATGACCTTTTTCAAACCAAGAAGAATGTGTGGATGTCTACTATAATAACCATAAATATTACCCTTCAATGTGAACCATCAACATCACCAAGTATAGTGTTTGGTTGGTTTTGAGGTTCCTCCCGGGGCGGAAACACACGTCAAAAGGTACCATGCATTGAGGTGATCATCATGCGTGACTTCCCCCACTTTCACACGTTGAACTCGGCGGGCGTGTTTTTTAGAGGCGGGGTGTCCGGGTGACGAGGGTTGGTGATCCAGTTTGGGCCGAGGGTGGGACTTCCTAGTGGACAGGTTGTTTAATACTTGATTTTTTTTGTGCCAAGACAAGAGTACTATACATTGAATACCACTGTAGATAGATACCAATCCGCTCGAATTTGGCTTCTCGGGGATTGGTTATGGGGTCTGTCGTTGTTTGTCACTAGTCTTTGGAGCGGATGGTTCCCAACTAACGAAGGCTATGGGGGCTCATCTTAGAGCATGGCCAAGAGCAGAACTGGTTTTGAGGTCGCCCTCATGCCCGAGTAACCAGATTCAGTTGATGGGTTACGACCAAAAAACATGGAAAGTAGGATGGAAATGGATCCTTCTCCGTTGGCAACTCACACGTATTTTTTCGTGGTTTATGAATCCAACCCAATGTCATGACGAAAACACGTCCTGTTTTGCTAGTTTCTCATTGCCGACTTTGTTGGTTGATCACATCGCATTTCCTAATTTGACGCTTGATTTGATCTCATTTCCTTGTTTTGTATCTTCACTGCCTGTTGATCAGTCGTGTATACCAATTCATCATGGGTTGATTTTAGTTTCTTAAAGGCTGTTTCGCATTCTTGGGTCCAACCCCATCTTAGTGATCTAGATCTGTCGTGTTGCTAAGATTGAGCCCCCCAAAGTGAATCGGAGAATAGTCTCTACTGGCCGACCCGATTTGGTGCCCGTTGGCTTTGAAAACCGCAAAAAAACACATCCCCAACATTGTTAATACCCCTAATATCTATATTGTTGATGTATCCCTACAACATCAATGGCGAGGCTGTTGTCAACCAGCGAAAGAAGCTGCAGTTGATCCATGGACGGTGGAAGATGCTATCATGAAGTCACTGATCGTCAAGCAGCAAATTCAATGGACTCAACCATCTACAAACAACATGTTTTGGCTGACCAGTAACTATCGTTCATGGTTCACGATTGATCAAGTTCATCACAGTCGCTCAATTTAAGCGTGATTACCT
Source organism: Symbiodinium kawagutii (assembly GCA_009767595.1). NCBI lineage: Eukaryota > Dinophyceae > Suessiales > Symbiodiniaceae > Symbiodinium > Symbiodinium kawagutii. The sequence goes on from VSDK01026713.1 coordinate 110,358, forward strand.
GTGATCAATCATTCACCCTCAAATTGCTGTTATCACAGTTAATCATAGTTGATTATTATCAATGAAGCCAGTAATCACAGTTAGTCAATGTGCTGCCATCGAGCGCTGAAACCCACAGGTTCAGAGGCAGCGCGCCTCTTCCTGTCGCTTTTGACCAGCTGCTTGGTGACATGGGACATGTTGGAACAGAGGTTCGTGCACGTTGGACAAGATGAACCCGTCAAACAGCCATCCTCAACGAGTGAACAAGCATCAACCACTGTGATTTACAAGTTTTCGGTGGCAATCATGAGGCAGTTCGGTTGCACTTTTTTTCACCAGTGTTGCATTTCTTAACCAGTCATGAAACTATGAAGTTCATGTGGTACCTGACCTTGTTTGCTCGCGTTTCCGCCAGCATTCCAACCAGCATTCTGTTGGGTTTGTTCACCTGACACTGACACTTGTCTTTCTGGGAAGATGGGATGCTCGCCAGGTAGATGGGAGCGGGACAGGATTTCTGACAGCTGGTGACAATGCTTTTTTCAAGTCGCTGGATGTGAGGTTTGCATGTGGGTAGTTCCAAAGTACCAAGCAGTGGTAGGTGATGGGCCAGTTTGCCTGGAGCCATATGCCATACACCTATGAATGGCTAGTTTTTCAGTCCATTTCGCCGAGTTTTTCCTCGGAAATGATGCCAAGCCAACAAGCCCCAATGCCGGGGCGTCGAGGTCGCATGCATTGGATAGGGACCCTCGATTTCGCTGGAGTGCCCAGATGAGCTGATCCGGAGAAGCGGATTGGCTATGAACTTCTGCACAATCGGAGTGGTCGAAGCCACAGTTTCTGGCGGTGCTTTTGCTTCACTTGACTGGCTAGTTGCTCAACTCGCGATGATTATGTCCTTGTATTGAGGAAATGTATGCTGGCGATGGTTTCATGGCAAGAATGTAAAGTCCTATTGGCAGTGGGCAATCTGCACATAATTCATGCGTATTTTGTGGGTGATAGTGGGCCATGATGAAAGGTGATTTGCCAAGCATCGATCACCATTGATTCCGTTGATAGTCAACCATTGATCAACCATGACCAACCATTGATCAGCGCTCCATGGTGGTGAACCAAGGGCCAGCCAATCATCATAACCACCATTGATCGGCACCCAAGGACCAAAGTGCCTTTGATCAAAGCATCATCGAGTTTTTGGATCTGTGGATCAATGCCCGGCCCTCGGGCAATCCGGATACACATGCGTTTCCAACATGTGGAAAGAGGCTGGAACTCACCCAGCGTTTCTACTTCACTCAGTTTCCAATGTGTGCCATCGAGGCAGTGGTCTTTATCGCAAGTTCTTGGGGTGCCAAAGTCCCCGAGAGACGGCCCAGTAGTTTGTGACTTTGGGCTCTTGCTCTTCTTTTGCAGTGTGGATTTTAATGAGCTATCCTGGGCCTCGTTACAAGTTGGTGAAATATATACAAGCCACTTAAGTTAGCAGAATTGGCTAGCTAGGGGGCCCACCTAGATATTCCTGGATCCTGCACCTCTTTGCATGCCTTGGTCGTTGCTGTGACGATCTGTACTTTGAGAGTTGAATTGACCACCACAAAGTCTGTGTTGGTTCAGCACTTCTTACTTCTTGTTGTTGTCATCGTCGTTGTGGTTGTCGTTGGTGTTGTTGTGGTTGTCTTCATATGTTTTCACAGTTGACACTACCTGCCCACCTGGCTTAGGTGATGCGTGGAACGTCGGGGCAACTTAGCAGGACCTTCTGCGGCAACGACAAAAATGGGGGTTACAGTAGCCATTTCCTCAGATGTGACATCATCATTAGCCATCATCATCAACCACCTATTAACCATCATTATTCACCATCATTAAGTCAGTCTCGTAGTGAATAGCCATGGTGCGCAAATCGAAAAGACCACGTTGTGCCAGTTGTGGTGTGGGGAACTCGGAGATGTCTCCTGGCCGAGTCCTTGTTTCGCAGCGACGACCTTCCCTTGTCCAGACTTGGATTCATGCCGGTGGACAAGTTGAGGTGACAGTGAGAATATGTGATAATAATCTGATCATACTATATTATGGCTAGAATCTAGAAACCAACGGATTTTTCAGGGCATCTCGTTTGATTTGACCATCCAGCGCGAATTCATCTGAATCTTGACCGGTGTTGCATTTCAAACAGTTGGTCCTGGTCAGCCATTTGCTACACCACAATTATATCTAGTTGGTCGAATGTCCTGCCCATCAGATTGTACTCCCATCTCAACTCATGCAGACCATCTTGGAAACAGGTAAACGGGGTTTAGCCATGGTGTACCCCTATAGACTATAGATGCCAGGCGGATTGGTTCTTTCCTCACTGTAAATGATCATAACCTGGGGGTACCTCTATTGAACTGGGCAAGCCCAACCTCGATCAGCAGCTGAATCAGCTTGTTGACTGAATCTGCAGCCGGAACCAACTGAAGAGCGAATTCCAACATGGTAAACTACGGTGAAACGGTGGTGAATTGAGTGGTTATACGATGTCAAGCGTTTTTGTAACAATATGATTAATCAATCTCCATCAATAGTAGTGATTGATACTGGTCGTCGCGATACCTTGTATTGATGCTTGACTGTGATTGTATGGCTAATCATGGTTGACAAATGGAGTTGATGGTTAATCATGATTAACCATATGGTCAATCAATTCTATTAGATATGCAAAAAAACACGATTTCTTTTAGAGACGTCAAAAGATCAACCATGGTCAACGAACGTTGCTTGTTGATGTTGGACTTCGATCAGAGAACCTTACGCCCATGCTTGACGCTTGGACCTGGCTGAAAGCTGAGGTCAGACCTCACCTTAAGTGGCGGGTGGGAGGGCCCAGGCTGCCAAAGCTGCGTGCCCAAACAGCTGGGCCTGAAATCACCTTGTTGCCAGCGCCAACTGGGCTCTTTCAAGATTGTTTGTATGATTCATGTGATTTGCCGAATAGATGTGGCATCTATCACCAGCTGCTTTCAGAGTTTGGTTCCTATTCAAAGTCCACTTGATGCAGACCCTGATATGCCAGGACTCTACGTCCAGGCACAGATAGAAAGGCAGCCCAGCAAGATCTTGTTGGGTGAACTAGGAAGAACTCCCATTGAGGGAAAGTTGTCCCCAGGATGTTTGACCATGGATTGGGGGCTAGTCTTCTGTCTGGGTAATCAATGAGGACTCCTCGCACCTATTCATCCTCTCAGTTCCACACTGTTTGATTTGAGGGCAGTACCCTAATACCGTGAAGTCTACAAACCTTGGACCTTCCCAAGAAAGTATCCCGGTCGGGCTATCCCATACGCATATCTATCAAAGGATTTTCTTGATTCAACCCCCCTGGTTATTCAGTACATGATGTCACACATGCCTAAAAGTTTGAGCCTATGATACAGTCGGGGACATGATGAGTTTCAACGCCTAGGTGCGGGCTCTTGCAGATCCCTTGGTTTGACTACAGCCCCACCCTTGAACAGTGCCCCTGGGCACCACAACAAGGGTGGCTGCTCATCGTTGGTCATTTTGTTCCCTGTCATTTCTTTTTTGAGCTTTCACCATCAGGATGATTGACTCCAGAGTATAATCGTGATGATCAACTGTCTATCGTTGACTTTTCAAAGGTGTTCATTGTCAAACTGGTTGGTGGTTTGATTGACATTTTTATTTTCCCAAATATAGTTATTAACAAATGGTTGGTTGACATTCGCATATTTTCATGTCGGGGTGGCTGTTCGCACCACCAGAAAAAGACCGAAATTCAGCTTCCGAATCACGACCTTGGCTAAGTCAGAGTGCCTGGTTTAGAACCGATGACCGGCCAGGATCACATTATCCTTTGTTGAACACCCATTGATTTTTGATTATTATTGATGTTTAATGGTCAAAGGGTTAAAGCTGGTTATGGCCAAGCAATGTAAGACCTTGTTATTGGCTCGGATGCCTTCGCAACTTCAGGGCTCATGTCGTACTGCCATGCAAACAGGGAGCTTGTGGGATTCATTTCTGTATGGTGAACGCACGACTTTGGGAGGGTGCTCATTTCCGTGGTCTTTACAATCTTCTGTGCTCTTCACTTCCAAAAACTGCCTTTCCACGCGTGGTGGAATTTTATCTTTCCATGGTTTTCCAGATTTTGGCAAGTCATGTTCACCCACATGTCATGTAGCTTTCTGTTGATGCTACGCGCATGTGCGACATTTTCATGGACGTGGTTGATGTGACCTGGTGCCTCGCTGTGACGCATATCCTGGTTTGTCGCAGCTTTCCGCGGAGGACGACTGCTTCCCGTCTTAGACGCATCCTGACGACATGAAATGTGGATGATGACGAGGGCGACGACGATGATGATCACAATCATGATGATGATGATGATGATGATGATGATGATGATGATGATGATGATGATGTGCGATCTGCATGTTTGTGTGACTGGCCACATGCTGTTGCTGCTATGCACAATGGGGGAGGCAGGATTTTAGGTGTTTGGGGTTTTGGGGTGGGGGGAACAGTGACGTTTGTGTGGCTTTGAACACCTTGTTGATGCTGCGCGATCTGCATGTTCTTGCGACTGGTCACATGTTGACGTTAGGGACAATGAAGATGCTGAAACCGTTGATTTGTCGATACTCATTCATGATGTTGATGTTGATGTTGATGTTGTTGATGATGATAATGATAGTGATGACGGGTGATGACGATTGATGGCGATAGATGATGAATGTTGACGCTGATTGGGGGGAGGCGTGTTGGTGCCTCCACGTTCTGGGGTGTGGTAACCCTTGGCTCGAGTGTTAATCACCACGCTGCCCCGTGAAGAAGAAGATGATGACGACTACCATTCGCTGACCGACGGACCGACGAATGAATGAATGAATGAATGAATGAATGAATGAATGAATGAATGAATGAACGAATGCACGAACAAACGAACGAATGAACGAACGAATGAACGAACGAATGAACGAACAAATGAATGAATGTATGAATGAATGAATGAATGAATGAAATGAGTGAAATGAATGAAATGAATGGAATGGAATGAAATGAAATGAATGAAATGAAATGCACGTATATAATGGAATGCAATGAATGAAATGCGACGAATGAAATGAAATGAAACGAAATGAATAAATTGAAATGAAATGAAATGAAATGCAATGAAATGCAATGAAATGCAATGAAATGAAATGAATGGAATGAATGAACGAACGAACAAACGATGACTATGATGTTGATCAAGACGTTATAATGTTGATTCCCTCGAGACGATCCCCGACGTCCGAATGTTGTTGATGTTGATCACGACCCTTATCAGGCGACGTGCCGCCACGGTCAAGTCGTCTCCCTGTCGATTCCTCCAGGTACACGAAATGCTGGCATGGCTTCGTGCTTTGGCGGTCGTTGGGGGGTTGCACTTTGCAGATGTGTTCATTTTCGAGTTGGCGGTGTTATCTTGACATTTCATGACATTTCTTTCATTTTCCGTGGTCCTTTCGTTCATTGACTGATGTGTTTCAGAGGTGTTAAACCTATCCCTGATGGCTACTGCTCTCCCTTGGAAGGGACAGCACTGGCTCCCCCTTCTCCAAGCAGCTCCAGCACCAACCATTTTGGGACGCTCTTGGAGCACTGGACCCAAGAAACACTATCCGAACAGGTACTTTCAGTTGAGACGTTCACAGGACAGCCACTCGTTTTTGGTGGTTTGCATGTTGATTCAGAGCCACCCACAGCTTGGACCACAGTGGTAACTCCAAGTGTTTCTGCAGCTTGCTGGGCCCCAGGGATCGTGGCTGCCAGATACGGCTGCCATGATTGGCAGCTGACACTATCAACCAGTGATTTATCCAAACGTTTAACCACTGTGAGCCATTCAATCAACCATGATAGCATCAGGATTACTTCCACAATTCATCAGCTTATCACTGACCAGTGGTGACCCGCTGGGGGTTATCCACTTCCAGCTAAGGTGCAAGGACACTTGGGTGGTTTCGGCCATCGGCACAAGATGCCGGAGGTGTAGACGGGGGGGGCGCCAGTTGCTGATGGTGACGGTGGTACCTTCCGAATCATCCCATGAAATGGCAATGATTCATAGGGGACCCATGGTTAACTGGCGGGTGAATGGTGAATTAAAGGGGATTGAAGGACCAGCTTGCGAACTCGTCATTTTGCGCGCAGGGGATAATAACCGACAACGGTCGAAACCATGGGCTCATTGTTGGTGATTATCCCTCATTATCCATGGTTAATATTGACCCATGCAGGCCATACCACTCAAAAAACACACAGACAGTACGACCATGGTCTGTTGGAGGGTGGCATGCCGGTTGAATCGCAACCATCTATGTGAAGCTGGGCAAGGATGTCTAGTGGGTCACCCATGGGTTCAGGATGTATAATTCAAACCAACCATTTTCACTGTTATCATTTCCATTCCATACTCCATTGCCAGCAGAATCACTGAATCACCCATGGTGAATGATGGTTAGTTGATGCGCCATGGGGGTGATCAGCCCTCAGCAGATGACCGCCTTCACTCCTTCGAAGGCATGGCCTCACACCACCCTGGGGAAACTTGGACTCCATAACCCTGGTGAATAGATTAGCTGTGGGCCGGCCCCTGTACCCCTGGTCATCATCCCCAAAATGATCAACTAGTACTTGGGTTGATCGTGTATTAATATAGTTTGTCTAGTTGTTGGTATGTTTATTGGGTTGATCAACTATATACTAGTTGTCGGGATGTTTGTTGATTCTCTTTTTCTTGATCATTGGGATAAACCCATAGCCATACTCATGGTTTTCAGAATTTTGAGATCCTAATCTACAGAATGTTGATACATTCGCCAACCGCAATTTGGTTTATATATCTAATTTAATCTTTCATCAGCACATTGATGTGAGATGGAGGCTCTACAAATGGACTTGACTTTCCCGCTGATGAACATGACTTTCTTTCTGCGCATGGGGGCAGCAACTGGTTGTTGAAATGTTGACATGGGTCGGAAAGAATAGCTGAAGAGAGATTGTGTGTACATAGTGTATGTTGACTCTTCAGACGCTGCTCACATTTCTGCAAATCCTCGGCATTGCAGGCTCCTGTCTGGTTCTTGGATCCACGGAAAGTGCGGGGCCCCAAAAAGTCGATACCCAGAAATTTTTTCTCACATCCCATGATAGACAGCCCATACATACTGTAGATGTGTTGGTCCTGAATGGTATAAGATTTGGTGGATTTTCCATTCTGCACCCCATACTTGATATACTAAATGAGTTGTCAACTGCGCAGTCCTTGAAACTTGATGGTTTTCTGATTTTCTGGCGTTAGTGGTACTTGATTTACAACTGCAGGTGGTCAAATTGGAATGGGCCATTCTAGAAAGCCACACCCGCAGAGACCTCGAGAGAGGTATCAACAAGCCGGGTGGATTGGTACTGTCTTTAGAATCGGTGACATGGTTTTTACAGTTTGGTGGTTTCAAACATTTTTTATTTTCCCTAGTAACTATTGACAAATGGTTGGTTGACTAATATTTTTCACAGGGGTTGAAACCACCAACCAGTTTAGGTTGGCATCACATGTGTCAATTCAAGTCATAGGCCGGTCCATGGCAGCGATCACCACACAGTCATGTCGACAAAAGTTGAAGCGTAGTACAAGATGCCAAGACCGCAAATACATGGCAAAACCGCTGTGAGAATGTTGCCGACGAGATATGTCAGCATGTAGTCGGCACATAGGACAGAACATTCGTGGAGTTCCGTGCAAGACCACATTGTTCACATATCAGTTATATGAATATGTCTGAGTTTTAGCATATCTCTACTTGGCAACACAAAAGGGTGAAGAGGATTCGGAGGATTTTCTTCATCTTCACGAAGAAGGTTTCGGGTCATTCTATTTACTTTGTTTTTGTGGATTACAGAAATTATAGCACTGTAAGATATGATATGGTCTAAAGATTGCCAGGCCACAAACACTAAATGAAACATGCGGTATGACATATGTACTTCCTACACACATGTATACACACATGCATCTAGCATCACATATATTACATGGTTATTCATGTTTGTCTGAATACATATATATTGTATGTATGTAATTCGGATTCTATAGAACCATCCCTGAAGTAGATATGATATCACATTGGACCCATCCCCAATAGGCAACTGATCTACAGTAGATATTATTGGGATATTCAGCATCTATTCCAGGACGGCTATATATATTTGTGTATACATACCTACTAGTTTTGGTTATTATTGGTTATTCTTAGTTTTTTTTGCACGTTTGGGGCGCGTTGCCCCCGGTAGAAAGTTCAGTAATGTTTTTGTACCTCAACCTGCGTTGCATTTTTTCCGTTTCACTAGAGACGACATTTGATTCCCGATGACTATTTTGTTTGCCATTGTTGGCCATACATGAACCCGCACACATGTGTGTATCTACGCATGAATATTACACATGTATCTACCATTGCTATACCATATACATACCATTTACAATGTACATACCATTGACATGCCATGTACCTATCCACGGTTCGCTGGGTTGATACATCTAAATCCGAACACCGAGCTACACGCGCCTCAAGTGTTCAAGGGTTTCCCAGGTTGATTCTGCCCCAGTGACAGGTCGATCTGAACTACGTGGTCGGCGGCCGCAACGTGGAGGATGAGCCGTGACACGGTCGCAGTTGCCGCAACTTTTCCAGGGCAGTTCAGTGAGTGACCATGGGGATCCATGGGTTGATGATGGTTGGTGCTTAAGTTGGTCAAGTCACAGGTCCTTGCCAGGATGAATATCAACTTTATAGCTTCGAAACGTGTGAAACTGAGCTGGAGTATACCAAGTCTGAACGGCAGATGGGAAATCCTGCCAACCAACTGTCCTGCAAAACTGGAAGCACCTGAAGACCTTCCAATGTTCCGTGCGCAGACGTTCAGGACTACATCATGTTATGCCAGCAACTTTGCTTTCCTGCCTCCACATGTTTGTTGGGTCTATCATAATTACCAATTATTAGATACAAGAGTACCCAGGAGTACCCTGAACGACTCGAAACAGGAGCAGTGCCGGACATCCTGTTCAGCTTGTAGCAGTTTCTAGTCGCGTTTTTTACCCATGACTAAGCCTAAGCCGAAGAACCATGGCTTCATTAATAACCGTTCTCATTGTCAACCAGCATTGTTGCTGGTTGTTGTTGGATCACTCACCCATCAACCATCAACCATTGCTGCTGGTTGATCCACCGGTTCACCGGGCCCAGGTTGATCTGGCACCTGGCTGGGTCTCTGAAGTCCATGAAAGGCGACTCTGGAGAGAAGATGATGGACAGCCCGCGCTGCGCGCGTTTGATGTTTGCGGCTTTAGGGGGGCGAGGCGTTTGGGGTGCCGTTTGGGGTGCCGTTTGGGGCGAGGCGTTTGGGGTGCCATTTGGGGTGTAGCACAAAGTTGCTGAATGCCAAGCGTCAGTTTACAGGTGGGTACGTCGAGACAAGCTCAGTTTTCAAGAGGCCAACATGAATTGGAAAAACAGGTAGCAGATGAACGCTCCAATGGGCCATAAGCACATATCTCTAAACATGCGCATCAGTAGATGAAGATTCCAACGTATTGGCAGGGCTGGTTTTGACCCACAGCTATAGTGGTCGAAAGTCACGTGGGCAAGGGTGAGTTCAACCGGTTCCCCTGGCTGTTCACATCCCAAAACGAACACTGACTGGCCTCGCTGCTAAGATGCTCATCCAATTTCATCCATCTATTTCTTGGGACCCATTAGGATGAAATAGATGGGCTCACCGATAGTCGCGCAGGTATGATCTCTGACCAAGGATTTGGTTGGTATCATACATAGAGTTCCACAGCCATAGCTGGAAGAGCTCCAGCCTTGACATAGTCTTAGCGGATGACAGTTGGCAGCGGTGAAAGTTCTACAAGGCTTTATCAATGGTGTACCTATAATATGCTCATGGCCACGGTGTGTACACATACATATCGTGTATATGTATCTATGATTGCATAATTCTATATTCATGTAGCTAACACAGATGTATGAATGTGAATAAGTATATTTACATACATATGCGCACCTATCATCTATCATCGTAGATTTGCCTAGACACAAAGTATCGATTTATCATGACACTGATGATGCTGCTTGGAGTCTGATGTCATGCGCCGGTGTTCAGGACATCCAGTTGAAGATGCTTTGGCACATTCCCATGGACAGGCGTGTTCCACCGAGGGGCCAGCCATGGTACCACTGGCACTTGCGGCCCTGTAGCTGATACTGATGAGGACATGAATCTCATCAATAGTAGGGATAAAGGAATCAGTTGGTGATGATGATGATGATGATGATGATGATGATGATGATGCTGGTGCTGGTGGTGGTGGTGATGATGATGGGGGTGATGGGGGAGAGGATGATTTTGCGTGTGTGATTGCCGCGCTTCCGATGGCAACAAGGTAGTAAGGCGGCGGATTTTGTTATGAACGGCACGAGCTGCTAGTCGGCCTTGATAGGTGTGCTACCTGCTTCATATGCCTACAACGAAGGCATACACATATTCAAACATATTTAATTACAGAATATACATACGCCCATATACATGCATGCATGCATGCATATCTACCTGCTCGCTGCCTACCTACTTGCAGACACACACACATGCATGCATATATTGCTGTGGATATGTCTATATATATATATATACACATGTCTGACATGTAAATGCATGTCCCTATTTATTTGTATCATCTCTGTCTCTCTCTCTCTCTCCCTCTCTCCGTACGAACCCATGTAAAGAGACTCGGGATTCTCAATTTTACCTAGAAATGCTGACATCAAGCCAGTGGATAGACAGAATCCATGATTATCATCTCTGCATTGCCTGGCACGAGTCCGAGTGTTTCTTATCTCCGTCGTATATCGTGTCACTGGTTACATCTTGGCTATCATGCCATATTGGTATGGGATTGACGACTGACGAGTGACGGCTAGTGACTCTTCCACCAGTGATTCGCCAGCTGATCATTTTTGCCTTGTGCAGTCAGTGAAAACTGTTGAAAAGATCCCGTCCCAGCACTGTATCCATTGCGCGCAGTGTGACGTGGTGCCCCGAGAAGTTGGTTCCCTGCGACCTCAAGTGGCCATGGAGACAATGACTCTCATGACAGAAAACCTATTAGTTTTTGCGGAAAAGTTACCGTTGGAATTTGGTTGTTCACAGGTTCAACCTGTGGGATCATTCATCACAGCCCAGTTCTCCGTGGATTCACAGCCTTTGTTCCCAGCCCATTTCGTGGTAGGCCGATGGGCGAAGAGACATGCGCCTGGTGGGAGGCGGTGGCCGAGCAGAATGCGTCGCAGTGTTCTCCTGGGACCAAACTCATCGCGCCTTGACTGGAAGACCTTGTGGCGCTGGTGGCGTGTTTGGCCATTGACCTCTGAATCAGCATCCATGATTCATGGGGGAGCCAATACATAGTGTACATGATTGCAAGGGTATATCACTACCATAGATGTATGTCTAATGTATATATATATATATTCATTTTTGTTTTTTTAATCTATTATAAATTATATATATATTATCTACTATATACATATATATTTATCCACTATATAAATCTACTATATGTCTATCTATCTATATATATATATCAATATATAAATATAATATATATATATATATATATGAGCCAGGCATCGCCAGACTCCCCCCAAGGTATGGTCCCCCCCCCCGTGGCCCTGGGGTGTTGTATTGGTTGGTGTGGGTGGCGGTTGTAATATGAGTGAAGCGCACAGGTGCGACATATATCAAATCGGATGAGCAGTGTATAGCTAGTATACAGGTAGTATATAGGTTTAGTCTTGTATTGATAGTATCTAAATAGTGTATAAGTAGTACATAGGGAGCAAAGCTAGTATGGAGGTAGTACATAGGTAGTGCATCGGTAAGATATAAGTGATTGTACAAGTAGTAAGTAGGTAGGGTAGAGGTAGTACATGGTAGCATATAGGTAGTAAGATACATGTAGAATCAATATATAGGTAGTATACAGGTGTATAATACACAGGCGCAAAAGGTGCAAATAGCATGCGAATGGGAGGATATGGCGCCAAAATGCTGCAAATAGCGTACGGATGTGAGAGTAAGGGTGCTGCAAATAGCATGTAGCTGGGAGGATAAGGCTCCAAATGCTGTAAATAGAGTAGGAATGTGAGACAGGAAAAGCATCCCCCACCAGCAAAAACAGAAAAGGGCTACGTAGCCACCACCGTTATGGATGAAAGCTCAGAAGAGGACCCCCCCATTCCTTGAGCATTCTTTCCGTCAAGACCTTTCCGCTCTTTTCAAACTTGCCTGGAGGCTCTTCCGGCGCAGGACATGGCAATGGTAGCCGTGCCTGAGGCCCCTCATGCCGCTCCCGTTCCTGAAAACAACCAAGCGCGACGCCCTCAGCCATTGCGCCCTCAGGCACCTCATTCGCTTTGGCGCGAACTTCATCCGTGCCTTCTCGGTTTGGAGGGCGGCGTTCAGGGCGCGAACTTGCCAAAGGAGAGGCCGAGTGTTGATCTCACAACACTGAGCAGCAAGGCGCTCGCCTGCTTCCTGCGTGGCAAGGGCTTCGAGGCTTCCAAACTTCGCAAGGCCGCTCGCCTCGAAGCCAATCCTTTCAATTAAGTTGAAATTGAACGAGCAGAGGCAGAGGTGCGCACATGGCTGCTCCAATTCATTTCTGTTTCGAAATCTTCTTTGTCCAACGCAATTCTCTGCAGGAAGGTTCTGGAGAATCACGCTCTGCACGTCTACGACCCCTTGACCGAGGCGGTTGCGCAAGACGTGCAGCAGCATTTCCAGTACCCGGGGAAAACATTCGAACGAAAGCCGACGTTCAGGTATTATAGAATGAGTTCGCTTTCCCGGAGCAATGGCGCATGATTCCATCCTGTCAATGTGCGGGTCACAGTGGCAGCTGTCTTCGATCCCGCCGCCAGGAGGTTGCATGCAACCAGATCGTCCCAAGGGAGCTTGAAGATGGCGATGGTATGCTGCCGTTAAAGGACTGATGCAATAGCTATAAATTCTTGCGCTGGTATACCTTGAATCTTTACCGTTATCACTGATTGCCTGAAAGGATGAAGAGGATGAAGATATCATGGAGTACGTGACAACGGAGTACGGCAGCGATGAAGGGGCCTCGTCCGGGATCAGCCCTGATGTTTTGGCAGCGCGTGGTTTATGGAGCCAAGGTTATCCTTTTGTTGCCCACGCAGCAATTTGGGACAGGGAACTGCCTTGAGCGGAGAAGCGAAGCCATGTCCGCTCTTCGACCGAAATTGATTTCGCGAATCTTGAAGAATCTAGAAGATGATTTCAAGGCCCACAATCAGACTGGTGGCGCTTCCTTTCCTTTTGGTGTTTCGGACTGCAGGGTGTGGAATGATGATTTATATTCCAGCAGCTTCATGTGTAGCCTAAAATTGGGTAACGAGAAATTGAAGTATGGCTTGTTGGGAAAGTGCTCGAGGCTAAAAGAATTGCTCAGGATGTTTGCTTGTAATCGATCTATCCCATCACTGGACTTTGTTATTTGATAATGGTTGTGGTTAATGATTGCGTGTGATTTTCAGGAGGCCCGGCAGCTCGCCCGTTCAAACAATTGTGCGCCGAGCAGACGGCCCAGCATCTTGACGACGCTTTGTGCGCCGTAGCGCTGCAGAAGGCAGCGTGATTGTTTTGGCGTGAAGAACCATCGTTCAATCATGTCCAACTTGTTTCCTTCAATTACGACTTCCTTTGCGGGCAGGCTGACCCATGCTGTGTGAGCGAAGAATTGGGCGAGCCAATTTGGGCACACGATTTTGGTATGCTCAAAGGCAAGCCACGCTCACGCTGGTTGCCAGGAAGTTGGGGATAATAAGCATGACGCAGCAAAAAATTGAGATCGGCAATCCTGTCATGGAATTGGGGTTGGGGGGCTGGGGGGTACTATGCCACTGGGGGGTGGTGTGGGAGTCCGGGGGCCGGGCTCATATATATAATTATCTCGCTCCTCCTCTTTCTCTTTCTCTTTTTCTTTGTCTTTCTCTCTTTCTTTCTCTTTCTCTTTCTCTTTCTCTTTCTCTTTCTCTTTCTCTTTCTCTTTCTCTTTCTCTTTCTCTTTCTCTTTCTTGCTTTCTCTTTCTTGCTTTCTCTTTCTCTTTCTCTTTCTCTTTCTCTTACCCTCTCCCTCTCTCTCTTTCTTTACATGTATATATTTTTTTCAAATTGAATTTACATATATATATATATATATTTATGTATTTTTGTTTTTGTTTTTATATATATATATCATGTATTCATTATGCATCTAGGCGCGCGAGCCGGTTTCCACCCCCTTAATCGCTGCCGAGGTGTCCAATTGATTGCAAATAGCATTAAAAGATGCATTTCTGAAGACTTGTTTTTCCATTTGTCAGGTTTTTTAGCATGTTGATGCCGCCTCACAGGCTTTGTTGATAACCGCCCTAGAATTACGGTGATGAAGCGCAATCCTTGTGCTCAAACGCAAGGGAATAGCGCCGCAACTGGCATGTTGGCTTTGTCTTCGAGATTCGAGCGATATTGATTCAGGAGACAAAAGCAAACCACGTTAACAAAGTGGTGGAACGTGAACATGGTGGTGGAACGTTAACATGGCGGTGGAACGTTAGCATGGTAGTGGAACATTAGCATGGTGGTGAAACATTCACATCTTGGTGGAACGCTAGCATGGTTGTGGTGGTGGTGGTGGAACCTTAACATGATGGTGGAACGTTAGCATTTTGGTGGAACGGTAACATCTTGGTGGAAAGGTAACATGGTTTTGGAACCTTGATATGGTGGTGGAACATTAACATGGTGGTGAAACTTTGACATGGTTGTGGAACGTCAACAGGAGCGGAAACAAGAATGGTTCAGACGGGGTGGTAACTGGGTTGGCCCCCCGCAACTGCAATATATCTATGTATATATGTATATATATATATCTTTGTTTTTTCTAAATGTAAAAATTTTCAAAATATATTTATTGATTGTACACAGTTTCAGTAAATGTGTTTCTATATATATATTTATATTAATGTATGTTTATATGTAATGTATTTACTGTGTATCTACGATAGATAAATGAGGATATGAATATATATATATATATAAGTAGTTCTTTTTATTTCCATGGATATTTGCATTTTCATTTATTGCTCAATAGTTTATTCCTTTTTGGTTTTTGTTTTTTTGAAAGATTTATTTCTTTGTTTATTTATTTTCAAATTGATTTTTTCAAAGTTATTTCTTTGTTTATTTATTTTATTTTTTTGTTTATTTCTTTTTTTATATGCATTCTTTAAACAAACATAGTTACTTTTTTTGTATCTACTATGTATTTTTTTGTGTATTTTGATATAAATTATTGAGTAATGAATAGCAGTGTTCAGAGGATGGTTTGGGAGTGATATTGTTTGGTCTTCATGGTTGCAATAACTAGAAACCAACCAGTGACAGGGGTCACAGGCTCACGGCGTTTCCACCACCCTTCCTGCTTGCATATGGGTCAAGCCGGAAGTTGCTGGTCATGTGAATGTTCCAAGTCGTTCACAAAGAATGGGTAACAAAGTACAATACATTTCTGGAAACTAAAATGGGCCCTCTCAAAAATCGATGTCTTTGGAGACGCTTTGCTTGTCATGTTGGATTGTCCATGGACGCCGCCTGAACATTTTGTTTTTGGGGCCCGAGGGCTGCCACGATCTACAGGCGCATCTGCATACCTACACAATGTCCGTGGACACGCTGCCAGCAATTTGTTGTAATGTGCTCCCTGCCAGAAAAGGGTAGTTGGTGGATGGTTACAGCAAAATAAATCAGTCTGCGGATGTAGTCCTCGTGACCTACAGTCAGCAAAGTGGGCCCCCGCCACTTGTAAGTTGGGTTCCGTATCACCTTAATTAACCCCAGTCAAATTAGTTCTATGCAAACTCATAAACAGATGGCAGCCCACTTTGATCGTTTGTGGGCGGTGGCGGCGGTGGTGGTGGTGGTCGTTGCTCTGAACCGAGGATTGTCGGAAAGGCTTTATCTTTGCGTGTTGAGATGCAGAGCAGGAAAAAAACAGCACCGAAGCAGACCGGAACGGCGCTGCGAGGTCACATGATACCTTTGACAGTACAGCTGACTTCGTCATGGCCGTGTAAGGTATGTGATTATGTTGTTGATGAATACACGTGTATATACTGTGTATACGTGCGCGCAAGATTTCATGTATGACAGTGACAATTTCACACGTGTGAATGTGCGATCGATTGCTACATTCATGTATCATGAAACGTCATGGCGCAATAATACACAACGTATATGTAGTGTAGTGTAGTGTAATGTAATGTAATGTATTGTATTGTAATGTAATGTAATGTAATGTATTGTAATGTAATGTAATGTATTGTAATGTAATGTAATGTATTGTAATGTAATGTAATGTATTGTAATGTAATGTAATGTAATGTAATGTAATGTAATCCAATGCGATGCAATGCGATGCAATGCAATGCAATGTCATGTCATGCCATGCGTCATATCATTTCATTTCATTTCATGTCATGTACTGTACTGTACTGTAATGTACTGTAATGTAATGTAATGTAATGTAATGTAATGTAATGTAATGTACTGTAATGTAATGTAATGTAATGTAATGTAATGCGATATGATGTGATGTGGTGTGCTGTGATGTGATGTAATGTATGCCCATATTTGTATACATGATCATATATGTAAATGTACAACATGTATGGACATGCAAACATATATGAACATGCATAGATGAATAGAGATATGCATAAATATATATATATATATATGTAGTTATATATACAAACAAAACATGTGTATGTGTAAATGTGTATGTATTGTTTGCACACGCACATGTGTGAGGCATGCCATTGTACATACATGGGATATAGTCATATGACACAAAACATTTGCTGTACTTTGTAACTAACGGATCATATAGATAGAAAGGTCATACACACGTAGGCATCATACTCTCAGGTTCACTAGAACACATAGACAGTGTACAGTGTATATACGTACGTATGTGTATAGATATATACACTAATCTACGTAGTCAAAAAATAATTAAACACGTGAGTTTTCTATATGAAAATGCCACATTTTTGCGTAAGAGACGAAGCATGCAAAAAACGACTGATAGGATGCTTCTACTTATACACAACTGAGATGTGTCCTGCATCAATTTGGTGGGTATCTACGCATACCGCATATCTTTCATACATTTACTTGCATATATATATATATATACATACATATATAAATATATGTATGTACCTTGATACAATGCCTCATCTCTGTATGCTTATTCTATTCAGCATGGCATATCCGCATATATATATATATATATATTTCTGTATTTATTGATTGGCAAGACCTGTACTTTCAAGCATATGATCCACAGAACCTAGATTTATTTTTCATATGAAGGCACAGCATTTCAGGATAATCCCATATGTAAAAATATGACGGGTGTGTAGCGCATATGCATTTTCATGCAATCACTCGACTTAGTACATATACATATACGTATTATACTCAATACATATGTACGCATATGTATATTTTTTTTCATGAGGGGAATGTGCTCAAGAATGCAAATATGACACGCGCGTGGTAGAGCAGCACATATGGCATGTTTTGCACATATGTACGCGGACAAGCATATATCTACGTATCCATCTACGTGCAAGAGCAGAGAAAGATCTCAAATCAAGGGAAGGCTGGTGCAAACTTTCATCCTATGGTTGGTTCCAGACGTCAGCGATCTGCTAAGAAATTCACTCAAACAAACAATGGATGGGACATGCAAAGTCATTGGTTTCTGGAGACACCCATGAGCTTAATAGTGGTAAACAATGGTTAATAGTGGTAAATAGTTTGAACACCAGCTTTTGGTTCACAACAAAATCATTGGGTGGAGACAGCCATGAGCTGTCACCCTGGCAGGTAGGGATGCATCACATTTTCCGTGGCAAAGGCTATGGCCCGGGGACCCAGCGGAGACAGCCGCGCAAGAAATGATGATGCCGGAATGATCGTTGTGAAAACAAACCAAACAATGGTTTTGCAGGGGATTATAATGGGCAATGAAAGGAATTTGTAGGGGATAATCACCCAAAAATAATTCTTAAACAGCTATAATATGGTGGTTTCTCAAGCCATACGGGATCCCAAATTTGGTTGGTTTACTTAGTTTACTTTGAATGGTTTATATAAGGACGATGACTGGGGGGGGGTCCTCTATGAATTGAGAAACCACCAGCTTTACCCATTATGATCCATTAGGTCCATTACTATCAACCGCTATCAACCATTACTGTATCAACCATCATTAATCCATTATGAACCATGAACTGACCAGTACAAGCCACGAAAAAGCAGTGATTAACCAAAAACTACTCACCAACTTCATCATTAATCCATCAAAAAAACAATTATCAACCGTCAACTCAGCATGAACAGCCATCATTAAGCCTTATCAAACCCATCATCTTCAGCTCAGGCGGTGGGATGGGCGATCAGATCTACATCCAGGCGATGGGGGCTCTTGTGGCTCTTGTTGGTTGCTTCCCCCGGGGGCTGAAGAGCGCGACGTCTTCAGGCGTACTCCGCGGTAAGGGGCCCTACTCACCTCGATAGGAGATCCTAGACTACCAACAGCTGCAGCTGTCTTCAGATCGGGGTTAAGCTACTTACCATGGTGGCAGTTTCCATGGGGTTGATCACTTTGGAACTTCAACCAACGCCTTCGGTGCACAGTCCTTTGATCCTCCGCTACTTGAGGAACGAAGGTGTCTCTCGCCGATCCATCGATCGTTTCCTTCCTATTCCTGACGCAGTGTTCCTACATGTTCCTACCGCCAAGGTGTACCTTTCAGCAGACATGGGTGTTTCCCAAAATAGGGATGCCCCCAAATCATCCAGTTTCTTAACCATTTACAGTTCGTCTTAACCATTTATACTTCGTCTTAATAATAAATAGTATTAAACCAACCATTTTGGGGGTCCCCAAAGTGGCTAGGTCGAAACCACCACTAGCATCGCTCCTGTGACGACTTCTCGGGCATGGGAGCCCCCATTACCCGGCGCGCCAGGGGCATGCTGCACCGGGAGCATATGCCAGGGCATATTTGGAAGGTCGGCTGGACCTGAACCACATCATGAACTTCAGACAGGAGGTGCCGAGCTTGGGGCTTTCCACAGTGGTATCATGATGGAAACAAAACCTTGTAGGGCTTTCATTGCAACTGGCTTCAAGCCTATGACAAACTGGAGTTGTTTTTCGGACATATCTTTCACTGAACCGGTAGAGGCTATTCAATCCTACAGTCAAAAAATCACCCTAGACAATTTCCAAAGCCATGTATAGTCAACCGAATGTTCTTAGGACATTTAGCTCAAGCCACTCTGGATTATTTCCATTCCTTGGGCTTTCCTAAGCCATCATTAATCATAAATAGAAATTATTATCTAAAGCCATTATAAGCTAATTTCGAACGCCATTATTTCTATTCCTTGGCTTTATTTTCCTTAGCTAAGGCGCCACTCCGAAGCGGCATTCCGAGCCGCCATTCCGATGGCCACGGCTGGGAATGTCACCTGCCCGCAGGTGGGTGGCCAAGGCTTGTCCAGCTATCCTCATCCAAGGCTCATGCTGGGGGCACCCAGAAGGCGCGGGGACGAGCCAACTGTGATGGAAAGCACACGGCGTCTACATCAGACAATCACCCCTTACGGCCATGGTGGTTTCTCAAGCCATAGGGAACCCCCCAAGTTATGGTTGCTTTATTGCTATAAATGACCGCAAATGGGGATGATTTGGGGGTACCCCTAGTTTGGGGAAACCACCATATGGCTGCGTTGTTACATCCATGATTAACCATGGTGAACCATTAACATGCATTACCCATGTTTTTTGACCAGCAAGCATGGTTACATGGACCATTCACCATGATGATTCAGCCGCGAGGATCACTATGGATCCATGATCATTGATTGGTTAACCATGATCACCATGAATTGACCGTTACCGTCATTAACACCTAACTAACCATTAGTTGTGGTAGTTCACTATAAATTTTACCATAGTCAACCATGGTAAACTACAGTTTAAGCATATGCGTTAACCATCATCAAGCATAATTAACGATATTTATCAACCATCATTCACCATCATTAACCCAACATCACCCCCATTTATCAACCATAAGTAGTGGTTAAGAATGGTTAACTCCATGTTCGAATCCCCATGCTGAGGCCTGACTTCTGGGAGAATCCCACGGTGTCCATGGGCCTGGGACCCTTGCAGTCAGTGTGCCAGGCGTGGCAGTGGTGAAGCTTCAGCTGGTGCTTGATGATGCGTTCAGATGGAGGCTTTAATGGTGAATGAATGGTTAGTAACAGGCTTAATGCGTGGTTAATTGATGGTTTTCTTAAAGCGCAATGCTTGATTGATGATTTGTAAGGCTTTATTTGTGGTTGATTTTTGGTGACTTGAGGGTTGATTCACTATTAATAAAGGCAAGTTGGTGGGTGATGAATGATGAATGATTAATGGTCAATGAATGGTTTGCTGATCATTGATCAATGCTGGTTAATGATGGTTAATTAGTTGTCCATGATGATCAAGGATGCTTGATGATGGTGATCAATGATGGGTAGTCGGATGGTTGTTCATAATGTTTAATGATGGGGATTGGTTTTATCAATAAGCAACGGGAATCCATCGTTGATGGTGATGGTTACTGGATTGGTCATGTTTCATGATGGTGAATCATTGGCGCAGATAAAGCTTGCTGCTTCTTGAGTTGTGAAGCTGAACACCGTGCTGGTGAACACAGGGTACCGGGTACCAAATCGATAAATGATAAATGTCCACGGAGCTGCGGATACCAATGCCACCACACATACGGAATATACATATACACACACACACACATATATATATATATAAATAGCATACACAGTGCATAGGCTCGATAGATACATAAACTCGGCAAAGCCCATCATTGAATCAGTGAAACCAGTTGCTACTTCTGTCAACTCCGACCAGCAACTTCCACATCGTGGTCGTGCCATCAGCAGTGCCAGGCACGCTTCTTCCGGTACCTACACTTACGGGACCTGGCGGATACCTCATCCAGCCGTGTTTGGCTCCGGCCTCAGCTGGGAAACGCCACGACTGGGATCACCAATGGCACCTGTGGTGTAACCGGTTGACATGGGGAGACGGCCACGGGCCAACGAAATTGTGATGGGTGTAGCTACTGTACTACTCAATCAACGAGAGTGCATTGGGCTAAGGGTCTCAAGAAATCTTGGACCGTTAGACATTGGCGTAAGGCTTAAGGGTCTCAAGAAATCTGGGATCGTTGGACATGGGACCAAGCTTGGTGAAGTAACTAGCGAGAACCAATTCACAAGTCAAGCTACAGCTATTAGTGCAGGCTGAATGATGCTTTGCCAGCTTTGGAAAACCAGCTCGATCGGTTGCTGCTAAGCTGCACCCAAGATTTTCCAGCTGTCGAAACTGCTGAGCAGAGGTGTTTCATCGGGGACGGTGAGATGGACGAACCGGAGACCATCTATGTACCGCGGCCGCAGGGGGGTGACCGTGCGAACGGTTGGAGCTCGCTGGGCAAGGCCAGGTGGCAGCCGCTTACAGTTGGACCTTTGTTGACGGCATCAACAAGGGATAGCCGCGTCGTGACAACAAGCATGAGCTGCCAGGTTTCAGATTACTCCAGTGATGTACAAACCATTTTCTGTAGATGTGCAGTTGGGATTAGTTCCTTGATGCAGTAGAACCATGGTAAATCATCCATTTCTACGTGGCTGAACCAAGCCCTACAACTAAGCATGGTGCATTGTAAGCAGTTGCGAACAGTACATCCAAGTAGTTGGATGGGATCATAAGCGCGCACTATATAACATACATTTGTATGTATATATATATGTATACAAAGAGTTGTTGGTTTCTCAAAAAGACATACTTCACCAGATCATACCACATAAGTACGCTCCAGGCATTCTTTGATTTGAGACCGGCAAATTGCCTTGTATTTTTTCATGATTCATCTTCATTAGCCATCAACACACATGATTAAGATAATAAACCCAAATTGAGTTGATCATTGTGAATGATCACTTGTGTTCCTATTTGTTTCTCCAGGAATTTGGGACAGGCAGAAATGACAAGCAATTTTTGGGATGGTTGAAGCATAGCTCCAAGTAAAACCACTGCAGATCCTACAACACGAGTAGCACCTGTGGTGGCCACACTTCAACAGGGTGCTCGTAGTCGAGCACTGCGAGGGTCCACCGATACCGAGGCGAGGGTGTCAGTGATGGTCATCCCACAAGCGCAACCCAAGAACTCTCGCAATGATGGTGAGAGCCGAATGTCATTTGCGAACTTCCATCCACAATATACAATCAATGTGTGTTAATGATTGTTGATGATGCTTAATGATATTGATCAATTACCTAACAAGTTATTCGTATCAATTATTGCCATCCTAAAGCTGGTAAATGTTGGTTCTCAAGCCCTGTAGCGGTTGCACGTAACGTGGCATTTCCTGCATTTCTGCTGAGCAATTGTAGCTTTTAGACTGGCAGCGCAAGCTGCAACGATGCACACCAGCCTTGGGGCAAAAACGGAGGTATGAAGGTTTAGCCAAGCAAGACCCAAGATCTTGTGCAGTCAAGAATTTGTGGTTGGTTGTTATCCCAAACATAAGTAGATCAACAGGCAAAGAAGTCAGACTCCCCTGCGACGTCAGCTTTACCGCAGCGAGCAGATCTGAGGCAATTGCTCGTGCTGGCTACGAAAGGCGGGTGCCTCATGCTTTTTCTGATTGCTCAATGGATCAACGACGTTGCTAACGGATCGAATGAAATCGAGGGAATGAGCATCTACATTGGCTATCCATAAATGAACCACCAACTCTGTAGCCGGCTGATGCACCGCAAATTTCATTGGCAACGTGTGGTACGGTCTGATAGATTTGTTTTTGCTTGCAGATCGTTGCATGCTGGTTGTTGGTCGCTTGTTCAGGGTTGCCATTTGGCTGCTGGGTCGTAATTGGATGTTGCCATGGCTGCTATTGTAGCTATTGTAGATGTCGCTGCCGTTTTCGCCGTTGTCATCGCTGTTCTTGCTGTTTGATATTTTTTAGCTTTTTTCTTTTCCTTTATGTTTATGTTTTCTGTCATGTTTTTTGTTGCTTTTGCTTTTGCTATATTAGTTGCTGTTCTAGTCTCGTTGTTTGTTAGTTATCAGTTGTCTCTTTTTTTTGTTGTTCTTGATTGCTTGTGGTTTGTTTGTCGATCCTGTAGTTCCATCTGTGTGGCCATGAAACCAAATTCAATTTGGTTAATCATTTTTCGCCACCTATCAGCCGTTGATAGCCATTGTGAAACCTCATTGAACCACTAATATCCAACGGTTTGTTGTGTCAGTAAACAGGGTTCCTAGTGACTATTGGTACCTTAGATTGATAATTGGTGACTATTAGTTAATCTTGGGTGATGAATCTACCTAATGACTAATTACCAACTATATGATCTAAGGATACATGCTTGTTGGTGACCTAATGACTGTTAGGTAATAGTAACTATCCCCATGATCATTATTAGCCATTATAATCATTATATTATATTATATTAACCATAATAAACTATCAACTCACCAGTTTAGTCATTAATCACCAGTTTTGTCATTAATCAGCTTAAGTATCCATATATCAAAATATAATCAGTTAGTCACTAATCAGGTTAACAAACCATGTATGACATACTATTAACTCACCCGTTGAATGGTAACTATCCCCATGATTATCATTATTGACCAGTTGAACTAACCAGCTGAACTAACCATGTTGTTACCATATTATATACTCTGAACTCACCAGTTGAATGGTAACAACTGACCAGTACGACTGTTGTGTCAGGCTCAACAACCTGGTCATGGTGGTGAACTGCAACTACCAGCGCCTCGATGGCCCTGTGCGTGGCAACTCCAAGGTGGGGAGCGAGCCCCGGTGACGCGATGTTGCGACCCCCCGGGGGGACCGACCCACCGGGACCAGCGACGGAGTTCGCAGCGTTGAAACCGCGCAGGTGATTCAAGAGTTCGAGGGCATCTTTCGTGGCGCAGGGTCAGACACTGAGGGACTTGGTTAGTGGTCAATCACCAGATGCCAACAGTGCTTGGGAAGGCAAGAAATAGATAGGCATAGCACCAATGTTGAGGGCGACATGTTCTTTTTAGTTTGTTGTTTGCTTTTTCAATGCCGCACATCTCTACCTCTATTCCTACACTATGATTATGTTTTGTCACGAGGCACGTAGCAAATCAAGATTCCTGCCTGGGATCATGAGTTCTCAGGTCAAGCCAACAAAATGGGTGATTTCAATTCGCTTCAAGTCCACCTGAGTATGCACGTGTCCACAGAGATAGACGTACATAGATAGACAGATAGTGATCTAGGCAGGAAGGCAGACAGATAGATAGAGATGCAGATAGATAGATAGATAGATAGGTAGAGAGAGAGAGATGGATCGATCGATTGATAGAAAGAGCACACAGATGTACATTTGTAGTGAGCGCAGATGTATGCGTGACAACACACCACATACAGTAAGAAATTCAGAACATACACATCTCGACCACAACCTGAAGAAATATACAGATACAATCATATCCATACACAATGCAATCCCATACATATATTCAGATACACGACGCCTGCAGTACACCCTACACCATTGGTCCGTAGATGCAAACGCATGTCAATATATGTATATATATATATATTTACTTGTATTTCTTGCGCACACGCAAACACACGCAAACA
Organism: Symbiodinium kawagutii; assembly: GCA_009767595.1. Taxonomy (NCBI): domain Eukaryota; class Dinophyceae; order Suessiales; family Symbiodiniaceae; genus Symbiodinium; species Symbiodinium kawagutii. The sequence continues at coordinate 135,329 of VSDK01026713.1, forward strand.
CACAAAATCACAAACAAAACAACATCGCACACACACACATGTATATGTATTTATATTGTACATCTCTTACATAGTAGTATATTCATGTGTCTCCTTGCTACTTCTCAATACGGGTCAAACGTTCGCTTATGAATTCAAGCTTTTTGGCTCCAGTCCCCAAACCTTCAGTTTGGAGCCCATCCTCAGATCGGTCGCAAGCCTATTTTTTTTAAAGGGGAAACCTATGGAACCCCCTATGGAAAACAAAGAAAACTGGTGGAAAACCCCATGAAAAAATTATAGAAAACTAGTGGAAACTATACGGAAAACATAGAAAACCTGTGGAAAACCTTGCGGAAGACCTGTAGAAAAGTTGTGGAACACCCTACAGAAAACCCTATGGAAAACCATATGGCCTTAATGAAAAGCCTATTGATTTTGGCGCGATTTGCGGCAATATGGCTGCCCCAATGTCGAGGATTTGTGCTAATGTTTTGACTTCTCTCGAGACAAACCTGTCGACCTCAGATAGACATGTCCAGAAGAAATGAGTGATTGCAAAATACGCATGTTTGCATCCAATCTTTTGTACCAAACCCGGTGTTTTCATTTGTGGGAAAACGGATGGCAAGTTCGGAGCCCGGCTCCAAGCAATGCCGTAGCCCGGCTGCAAGCGAATGCCAATCCATCTCCAGCCATGGTTCCCTGCTTTGATCATCAAGAGCGAACATCAGCAATGAAAGCAGGACGCCTTGGCTGCGATCAGCAACGATCAGCATGACGGACCTTGGCAACTCTTCAGCAATTCTCAAGGAGAGTTTTTGGGATTGCTGATCAAGGTGGTTGCAAATAGTAGTGTTCTTTTCATGTTCAGTGAGGTGTGTGTATTTGTTTAGATGTTAAACGTTAGTTCCTGTGAAAATTCACTTGTCCAAGGAGCCCACCCATTTCTTAGACTCAGCAACTCAGGTCGAGATAGTATGCGGAAACCACAAAACAAATCGGAAACATACCATTAGATACCATGTATTGATACAGGCTTCTTGATTGTCCTACCCCCTCCATTTTCCACACATACCCTATGTGCCCTTCATCCCTCTTAGATCCCTCAATGAATCACCGAGTTTACCATTCAACTTTTATTGTTGTTGTTCTTACTGATGATGCTGCTGATGTTTTCCTTGCGGCCTATCGGATAACAACTCTTGATGGTTTGCTGATTTGCCTGTGGGTTGGTTGACTGTGCGCTTTGGGCTGCTATTGTCCAATTTGCCATTGGGCAATTTTGAGGTTGAGCAGTTTTTTACAGATCCAGGCAGCACGCAGTTTGTTCTCCCCCCAAAAATTGCCCGAACAAAGTTGCTTAGTGCCCTAGGCTCGGGTGTTCAGTGATTTTATTTTCTAAATTTTGAACCCTCGATCTGTCAAGGTAAGGCAGCTGGGTGTTGTATCCGAGTGGGGCCAATGAATCGCAGATCCTTTGCGGCAACGACTTGATGAGGGCTGGCTTCATTTTCGGCGGCCTCTTCAACAGCAAACATTTGTATGATACCATGCGCGGATTGAGGCTGGGCAAGTCAAAAAATTGCAGGTGGGAATTTATTGTTGGTTTACTTGGAAACGATTTTTACCACCCCGGCCCCCACCCCTACCATTATATGTGTTATGTTTGGCAAGCAGGGCATTACACGCGCCAGCGCGTGCATGGAGCGGAAGGGGGCGCAAGCATTTGTTCATGGTCGTGGTGCGTTCCTTCTGCATGTCACATGGGCCGGGGGTCAAACTCAAACGCTTGCGCGCCAGGCCGTCTATTATGTGCTCCCCCCATCCCATGTGCTACGCGCGCCGATGGCTCTCAAGCCGGCCCAAGGGATGCCGTAACAAGACTGCTGCCTTGTTCCGACATCCCTTGGGCCCGTTTGAGAATCATCGGTGCGCGTGGCACGCGCGCTGTTTTTCCGCCGGCGGCAGAGCAGATGGAAGGGCAGCGCATCAAGCAACTTGGCACGCAGCCATTGTTTGTTCTGCCTGTGAATTTTTTGACGGGGTCGGGCGCCGTTCTTTTATTTGGGGCGTTTGTGTCTTGATTTTATCTTTCTTTTTTGGGCTTCGTGTTTCTTTTCGTTTCCCGCGGCTTCGGCCCGCGCCTTGGTTGCGGCTTTTGCTTTCCTCTTTGTTGTGGTTGTAGATATGTTATTGCTGGGCCGCTTTTCTTAAAATCATAGTCTCCATAGTATATTTTGCATTCGCGGTAATTTGCTTTTGCGTGGGTCGCCCGGTTGTATTTTTGCCATTATTTTGTTCTCCTTCTTGTCGCGGCTTTTGTTTCGTGGCGCCTTTGTCGGCGCGTTTCTTTTTCTGTTGGTTCTGCGCTTGCGGGTTTTTTTGGGAACGTGTGCTCTCCCTTTCTCTCTCTCTCTCTCTCTCTCTCTCTCTCTCTCTTTGTTTCTATTATTCTTTCTCTTTCTTTTATTCTTTTATTCTTTCTCTCTCTTTTATTCTTTTATTCTTTCTCTTTCTTTTATTCTTTCTCTTTCTCTTTCTCCTTCTTTTTCTTTCTTTCATCCTTTCTTTCTTCCTTTCTTCCTCTCTTTCTTTCTTTTTTCTTTCTGTCTTTCTTTCTTTCTTTCTTTCCTTCTTTCTTTCTTTCTTTCATCCTTTCTTTCTTCCTTTCTTCCTCTCTTTCTTTCTTTTTTCTTTCTGTCTTTCTTTCTTTCTTTCTTCCTTTCTTTCTTCCTTTCTTCCTCTCTTTCTTTCTTTTTTCTTTCTGTCTTTCTTTCTTTCTTTCTTTCTTTCTTCCTTTCTTTCTTCCTTTCTTCCTCTCTTTCTTTCTTTTTTCTTTCTGTCTTTCTTTCTTTCTTTCTTTCTTTCTTTCTTTCTTTCTTCCCTCTCTCTCTCTCTCTTTCTCGGTCTCTCATTCCTGGCGCCCGCCTTGGTTTTTTGCTTTGCTGCCTCTCTTGCTTTTATTCCTTTTCCGCTGTCCGGCCTCTTGCTTCTCGTTCTTGACTTAACCAAAACATATGCAGCGTATATGCGTTGAAGACCTGCGCGGACAGGCAAGCGACCAGACGCGCGGTGAGCGGACAAGATGCGCAAGCGCGCGCGCGGGTGCGCCAACGGGGGCGCGACCAGGTGCGCGGGTGCGCGAACGGGTGCGCAAAAGGGTGCGCGACGCGCAGGTCTGCGCGCAAATAAGGCCTCGTTTTGACACGATAAGGCTTCGTTTAATTGAGCAAAATCAGATTTCGCTTTATCAAAACGACGCTTTTTTTGCGCGCGCTTATGCTTGCGCACATGGTCGTGAGCCCGTTCTCGCACCCGCTCGCGCGCCCGCGCACTTGGTCACGCATTCGTTCGCGCGCCCGCGCATCGCGTCGCGCACCCGTTCCCGCACCTGTTCACGCACCCGTTCGCGCACGCGTTTGTGCACCAGCGCACCGCGTCGCGCCCTCGTTCGCGCACCTGCTCGCGCGCCAAAAAAACCGCGCGCGCCGTGCGTCGCGCATGGCAAAGATTGGTTTGCTTGACATGGGGCCACACATATTTTGAATTGGGACAAGCTGTGTTGTTTTGTTTTCGTTTTTCCTCGGTTCGTGGTTTTTTCTTACTGGGACGCGTCCCCGCGTTGATATGTTATCTTTGCCGCCGTCATTTGTTGATTGCCCGGCGCGCGGCGCGCATTCCGTTGGATGTAGGGGCTGTGGCTGGGGAAAG
>VSDK01026713.1:139691-154996 GCA_009767595.1 Symbiodinium kawagutii
CCTGCGCGCCCTCAATCGGACCTGCTTGGCGCGGCGGGTTTTTCGGCCTGCCCTTTGAGCCGTTGGGCCTAATTTTACCCGGCCCCGCCGCTGCCAGGTTCGATTATTGGGCTCTTTTGTGTGGTCCGGTGGTGAAGCTTGCTTTTCTTTGATATTTTTTTGGTTTCAGGCTCGTTTTTTGCGAGGTTTTCTTTTGCTTGTTATTTTTCTTTTTCGATGTAGGGCTGCGTTACGGTTGGTTCTGTTTCCTTCAAGCTTTCTTTTTGCGCGTGCGGATATTTTTTCATGCCGTGTTGAAAATTTGGCGCTCTCCTTTTGTTCGGGGCCGTGGCCCATTTGCATGCTCGCCCCCCCGGCATCTAATGATGAATGATACGCGTGTTTTTGTTCCCGAGACAGCGAAATGCATGGCAAGGATTTGTGATATCATGGTGGAGAGGCACTGTGGCGCCCCTTCTTGTTTCCATTTAGTCAAATGGCTGGCGCGTCCACATCAGCACGCGGTTGGCCCGCCATAAGGAAAGGGGCTAATGCGCCGGCGTAAAATTTTGGGGCTTTTGAGCTGCCGCGTTGTTTTGGTAGCTGTGCCATGTCATAGTCCTTCTATTATTTGAAATATACAATATGTTTTTTTTGTTTGTTTGGCTCGGGGCTGTGCTTTCTTTGTCCCGTTTTTGTTTTTTTTGTGTCCGCGCGTTTTCGCGCCCCAGGATTTTGCTTTTCGTGCCGGTCGTTTCTTCGCATGTTGTTGCGGGGGCTTCTCCTGATTTGCTTTGTTTCGGGGCGCGCGCCACTTCCAAGTTTTTCATGTTGCCGCGGGAGTTGGAAAAAGCATTTTGTTGGTTTTGATTGTGGGTTCCGGGGGCGTGTTTGATCTTGCGGGCGTTTGTCCCTTTTTGGTATCGCGTTGCGTGAATTTGCTGCAGTGTATGAGTTTTATTGGATTGTGTCTTGTCGGGTTTGCAAATCTTTCCCCCTGGGAGCAGGTCACCTGCGTGGTCCATGGGGGACGTGCGTGCAAGATGGGAAAATAGGAAAGGGATGCGGGCGAGCCCGTATTGTCTGTGACGTCGAAATTTTTTTTTTATCGCGGGATTTATCAGCAGCGCTTACACAGGTTGCCTTTAGAGAGATACGGGGGCAGATGTATCCAGCCAAGGACCGCGATTGCTAGGCCTATTCATTTTTGACATTTGTCAGGTGTCATTCCCTTTGCCGTTTCGAGTAAAATAAAATAAATGAAGCGGGCTTCCAATTATTGGTTTCTCCCCCAGATGTTGCGCCGTGAGTGAAGCGGGGAAAGGGGCAGGACATGTAATCCTCCCACCTTTGCCAAAATTGTGAGGTGCAAAGTTGGCGGTTTCGCAGTGCTCGCGGAAAAATGCTGCTTGGCTACAGGCTACAGCGTCATCATTTTGTCTTTGGCCCTTCTTTTTTATCGCAGGTTGTTCGCGGAGATGCAGCTGCGAGGTGCCTCGGATGAACGTTAAGTGGCTAGCCGATGGAATTTATGTTTGTTTCCGCCGCGTAGGTTTTTTAAATGTTCGAAATCATTTCGTGTTCATGTAGATTTCCATATTTTGAATTTTTGTTGGTACCGTATGCGTTGTCAAAATTTGGCATAGAGGCACCTTATCGGGCGATATCATTTTTGTCCTTGGGGTGAGGTAGTTTTTTGCAATTTCAAAATTGAAATTTTATGTAAATGTAAATATAGGCAAATTACACGTTTGAATTTGTTGTGTGGAAGTTGGTGTTGCGAAAGGTAGCCAAGAAAGTCAAAATGTAAGATAGAATTTTCAAGTTGGCAGCGGCTAGTTTGGCGGAGCAAGATGAATTATTATGATGATTTTTGCAAATTTTAACACAGCAGCGGATCCTTTTTGCGCTTCTATGCAAGTTACAATTTTTGACGCCTGGGGGAGGATAGAAAAGCGCCGGGTGCCATGAGGCATCCACCGCTGCAACACCGCCGCTAAGATTGCGTCCTTCCTAGTGGGTTAACATGTTTACGGCTTTTAGTGAACGGTGATGTAAGCTTATGTTAACCGTATGCGAATTTAATATTAATGTATTCTTAAGAAATTAGCGAATTTTAACAAGGTTAGCTACAATTTGTTTAAGCCTCAGCCAAGTCATCTTAAGCTTCTTGAAGCATTAGCGCCTTTACTTCCTTTAGTTCCTTTCGCAACCTATTTTCATTTAAAAAAAGAAGAACATGTTTTTATTTCCACGCGTGGCCAGCAAAATTGTGTGCAAGTTCCACAAAGCTGAGCGAAAAATCACTCATCGTTACTTAAATTTGAAAATTATTTGTTGTGCGCATTTCCGTTATATGTTTTTGGTAGCAAAATTGCTCCGGCATGATCGCTAAAGCCTTGCCCATTTGTTTTCTCAGGCAAAAACCAAAGGGCATATATTTATTCAACCCCAAATAGAAACAAACGCAAGCAATTCAGATTGAATATCTATTGAAGGAAAACAGGACAACATGTCAGACGTTATTTCGCGCCCATTTGTTCGGCAAAGATTTATCAAAATCAAAATAATAAAAGCAAAATGCGGCTTAATTTAACAATGTGGCTGCACAACACAAATGACGTGCGTCCTGCAGCCGTGCAAAGAAGCCAGTCATCAAATTTTCTTCCAGGCATGAACTTCTTTCAATACAGGCGCGCAGGCTTGTGTTAACTAAGCCGTTGAAAGCTTGAATGACCCAGCCATTGAAATTGGTATGGCGGAAGCCATGAACTAGCCATGCAGGCGCGCGTTAAGAAGCCATGGTAAATTTTTTCGCCAGCCATGAAATCTGTTCTAGCCATGGAGGCTTGCATGGATAAAGCCATCGCCGGTTTGCATGAAGCAGCCATGAAAGTTTCCCTATAGCCATGGAGGCTTGGATAAAGCCAATGCAGACTCGCGTGGAACAGCCACGGAAGCTTGCGCCAGACGATTGCACGGCTTGAACGCAGCTTGCTGGCCACATTTTTTATTTCCAATAGAAAAGCGCCCAAGTCTTGACACTACTTTGGGTCCTGCAATGAATAACAGCAGCTTGATAACGTCAGAGGCTGCAGCCTCTGCGGATATATGTGTGGCGCCATTTTTGCTGTCGCAACTAATAGCGAAGGCCCGAGGGGGCATCAATAACCAGGCACGCAAGCCAATGGCAAAATTCAACAACGTTCTTGAAAAGGACAATGTCGCTGTTCATTGCCAAGCCGCTGCCAGGAAGCGCCAATGGCTTGCCAGCGTAAATGTGATTTCTAAAAGCGCCTTGCTAGAAGCCCGTGTGTTTTTTCCATCGAAAGCAACATTGGGGCCAATAGACAGGGGTGCAAAGTCAAGGGGGCAGCCGGTGATGTTCCTACACAATTTTGCAGAACCACTTTCTCAAAGTTTAAAATAATTGCGGGCCCGCGCGAGCAACTAGTGCTTCCTGAAGTTATGCGTAATGGGTTTGCTTTGCGCCGCGCAATTTGGCTGTGTGATTGAGCGCCTCTTGAGCAGGATTGCAGCGGCAGCCCTACTGCACATCGAGAACGCAGCGCTGGCCGCAAGAACGCAGGCTTTGACGACCTGACGCGTTGTCCCAGCAGTTGAGCAGCGCGAAGGATTCCAGAAAGCGTGAGGCTGCGTTGCTGCAGCCCACCAGAGCGCCCAAAAAGGTAGTGGAGCTTTTATCTTTCGCAAAGCGCCAGGCAAAACCCACGCTCTACACTACGCCTTCATTCCAGGCCATGAAAATAGAGACGGCTTTTGCAAGTCTTCTGACGCAAATACAATGCCAATGTTGAGGCAGCCAAATGAACACAGGCAGCTCATATAATCATGCATTTGCAAAAGAAATGATTCCGCGCGCTGGCCCACAGGTTGTAGAAATAGTTTCAACGCTTGCAAGGCCGAAAGTCTTTCGCTGGAAAAAGGCCAGCCCACGCATTGCCCCCACAGATGGAAATCTGCCGCTGAACATGCCTCGTTTCTGCTAGCTGAGCGGCCAAAGCTTCATTAGTTAACAATCTTTTTTGTGTGACCAGAATGATTAATCTAACTGCTCAATTTGAAACAATAAGGTTAAGATTCTAATTCTAACTGCCCAATTAAAAACACTTAGCTTAGGATTCTTACTCTGACTGTTCAAGTGGGAACAATGAGAATAAAATTCTGAATATTTTGCGCAGTTAGGTTGATTCTTGATCTAGCTGCTCAATGGGGAGCAGTTAGATGTAGGTTAAGATCTTTAATTTAACGGCTCAACTGGAAGCAATTAGGTTCAGATTTTCGACCTGGTTGCTCAATTGGCGGCAATCAGAAAAAGATTCAGAATTTATTTGTTTTTTTGACAGGGATAATTTCCTTGACTTTTTGGCGGCTTATGATTTTTTTGGCTGATGCTTTCTGAAATACGCATATTGACGCTGTTTCGTTTGTTCTTTCAAATTTTGATAGCGGAAAACATTTTGTAATCTTGTTTGTCAGCTGCTGCCACAACGTCCTGCAGCCACAAGACTGCAAAACATATCATAGTGAACCTGCCAAACTAGTCGGTTTCAGAACCAATGAGACAGCCATTAAATTAAAGCTTGCAAGCAGCCATGAAAGCTATTTGCAAATAGCCATGAAGGCTTGACAAGTCATTTAAAAAGCCATAAAGGCTTGCAATGCTGTTAGCCAAACACACTTGTGGACATTTCTGCGAGCAGCCATTAAGGCTTGAAGCGATTTCTGCCATGAAGGCTTGCGTCATGAGAACAGCTGCGGCCGCAGTTGTTTCAGCCATGACAAGCTGGATCATCTTCTGTTCTTCAGAGGGCGACGTCGCGTGTTGATTTGATGTCAAACGCCTGGCATTGATTGGGCCAGCCCATCCTCTGCGCAAGCTGCCAACTCCTTGGCTCTGTTCCTGACAAATGGCTTTGCGTTAGGCCCTAAGGCCCCGCCCAAAAATAGAATATCATTATTTCACAAGCGGCTCGCATATGACGAAGCGCAAACAATTTTTGCTATCGTTCAAGCAAAGCGCCAATTCTGCAGCCATACATGTATTGCGAACACCTCCATCCAAGCGACTTGTAAAACCATCCAGCGCATTGGATGTTCGAATATCGCTGCCGCTGCTCTATCCATAGCAATGGGAAAGCTGTTTTCTTTATCTTTTTTTCTGGGCGGTTCATACCCGAAAAATGGCCCAAACATTATGTATTTGTTTCTTTGAAAGCCACCCCACATGTCATTGCGGCGCGCTCCCACTCCTGGAAAATCTTCGCCCTGGTCTCCGCGTTGTTCAGCCCTTTCCCAATTGACTCACTGCGCCCTTTCAGCGGCAGCCCTCCTGCAGAGAACAAGCGCAGCGCCCAATTCCCTAAGGCCCTGGCAGCCACACACTGCTGCGCTGCCCACGATGCTGCTCATTGCTTGTGGCGCAGCAGTCACACAGCCGCGGCTTCTAGAATGCAGCTTCTACGTAAACGTAGGCCGTGAAAGGTTTGCAAGTTGACTAATTAGCCAGTCGGGGGTTGGAAAAATGCATTAGCCATGAACGCATATGCGTCCTTTGTCGTGGCCATGTCAGGCTTGACCGCCGATATAGCCATGGAAAGGGTAGGAAAGTTACGCGCGCGCAATGGCAAAGCTATGGAAACCTCGCAATCAATGATTTTTGTTTGACGACAAAAATATATTGTCAAACATATTTTTTTGTTTTCGTCCTCGGCCAAATGCATTTTCAAGGTGTAACCGCCGGAGAAATTGACGTGTTCCGAACCATGTTTTGGCAAGTTTAGCTACGGCCTTGCGAAGTCTTAGCGTGGCTTAGCTAATTACGGTAAAATTTTTAACCCGCTAGCAAGGATGCAGCCCATCCAAATAAGTTACCACGACAGCGGTAATATAAAACACGGTCGCAAACAAAGCCGCAACAATTACACCGCCGCGCGCGACCGCTCCGCCAGCGCTACAGCAGCGGCGCCGCAAAAGCGCCGCCGTAAGAGCGCCGCCGTCCAAGCGCCGGCGCGCTCGACCGCTTCTTCAGGTCTAGATGCCGCCATTGTTGAAACATTGCCGCTAGAAGCGTGCCACCGCCGCCGCCAAACGGCAGCTTTGAAGAGCTCATCGTTGAAAGGCGTTTGTTAACACACTACAAATAAAAAGCCGCATCAAACACAACCCTGCTAATTTCAATTTCAAACACAACCCTGCTTATCGCATCTTAATTGTGTTGCGTCAAGCCTTTGAAGGTTTCTTTTCTTGCAGTTTCTGCAGCAGCTTAGGGATTTAGGGATCAAATTTGACGCTGCAGGATCCTGGTTCAATTGACAAGCCAGCGATTTGCAGGATGGGAAAAATTGATTTCGGAGTTCAAAGACAATTTGCAGCGCAATCCAGGCATATAGGGCCATAGGGCCATAGGACTAAAGCCGTCGCGACATTGATTCTGAGGAGGAAACCTTGGAGCTTTCGGGATAGCTTCGGAAAAGCCTGGTATATGGACAGTGCTGCTGTTTAAAACAAAGCAGCCAATAAAGGCTTCAACATTGTTCACTGTTCTTTGGCAGGCCAGGACGCAGAGGGGATATTGAAGACCAAGGGTGCCAGAAGTGATTTGCGCAAACGTGGCCGGCCTGACACCGCTGTCGTTGCCCTCGGAAAAAGTTCAAACAAGAAGCAGAGGAAGCGGAGGCGGAAAATGAGAGGACAGTTGATTGGTCAATGCGTGAGCGTGGCGGGCGTGTGTGTCTTGCGGGTGTATTGTAGATCAGGATAGCAGTCCTGTGCGGGGCCCGCAGGGCCGCAGCAAGTCAAAGAGGAGGGAAGGTGATCTCCAGCTTGTCAAAATGTTTAAGCTTGTGAGCCTTTGGCTGGAGCTTGCCGAGAAGAAGCCCGCGCCCAGACTTCTTTTAAATGCGCGTTTTCAATGCAGTCGCCATTTCTGTTATCAAGCCATTCATGCTTCAGTTTCTTAATTTGGCGTTTGGTAGCCAGATTGCAGGCGTGGGGTAGCTGATGCAAGTTTGGGGGGGCTACAGGGTTGGCAGCCCGGAGATTGGTTGGCAGGAAATTGTATTTTGTTGGACGTTGGTTGCGTCGCTGCTCTACGTGAACACCCCCGTGCAGGCGTGCGCAGGATGCAAGCAACCGTTAATCTTGCGGCCGAGGAATTGGTGGATGCCTTGAAAACACACCTGGACCATCCCCAACGGCAAGCAGCTCCTGGAATTACAAGGAACGTTTTGTCAATCATCAAGTTTTTTCGAGTCATTCAGGAGTTCCTGCCGCTTCATGAGTGTTTCAGCGGGCTCCTGTGATGATGCAGTGGCAGGATTTGCCAGTGGCCACGGCTGCTTATTGGTAGGACTGATGGAAAATTGTCGCGCCGCCGATGGCTGTAGGCTTGCGCCGAAGGTATAGGGTCGGAACGCATTAAGTGCGGAAAAAGTTTTTTGCGGGTGAAGGAAGAATGGGTGGAATGAGTGGCAGGGGAAGGCATGCCTGCCACTGCAGGCTAGGTTTTTGGCGGAAACGGAGCGCTTCCGATGGCTGGAATCGATGGCAAGCCCGGGTAATGCCTTACTTGCGTTTAAGGCGCGTGTTATGTGTTATCTTTTTGGCGGGCGTTTTGTTACTTTTGTTTTTGCTTGCGTTTGAAATTTTGTTTGCTGGGTACATGATCAAGCTGAGGCCGTGCGAACGTGCGCTGGCTGGTTGGTGAGGCTTGTTGCTTGGCGCGCTTGATGCGGGTCGGTGGACGAAAAAAGCAGCGGCCCATGCCAGGCGTAGTTGCCAGCAGCCTTTGGATTGCCCATGCGTGCATATCAGCAATTCGGCCTTATTGCCTACAACCTGCGCAAGGGCTCGGGTTAAAGTTGTTGAGAAATGCGTTGCTGACTGCCAGAAATGAAGACAGTACAGGCCCGGGCCATCAACCAGAAAGGCCCGGACAGGTTTGGGATGCCAAAGCCAGCCTAGACTTAAGTATCAACAGCCGCGGTAGAACGTTTTATTTGAGACCCGCCGCGTTTCGCCCTTGCCCTGTGAGAGCCGCCGTGCCTTGGAAACCGCCGCGCTTAGGGAACCAAGGCGCGTGCCTTTGAAAAATATTGACAGGACATGTGTTTAATGCGGCCCTTCGCCCGTCAATAATTTGGTTTCTGCGCGTTATTGTTGTTTACCGCTGCCTGGTTCTACGTTCGTATCTTGGAATCAAGGATTTGTGACATGCCGTGCTTATGTCAAACGTATGAATGTTTGAAAACTTCTGCTATTAGTTGGTGTGCCCTTTCGTAGGCTAACTTTAGGCTTGTTTATTTTTTTTTTAAACCCAGAAGACTCCAGGCTCATCAGTTTTGTTTTTAGGGGCCTTGATTTAAATGAAGTTGTGTCCGCATCTATTCAAGGAATTCAGCTGAAACAGTGATTTCGCTTCGGTTGCCTGATCTGGTTTGTGGGGCAATTGTTGTTTTACGCGGGCCGTTTTCTCATTCATTTCTATTTTTTTGGCGTTGTTTTCCGCTTTTCTTGGCTTTGTATGTTTTAGCCCTCTCTTCGTTACCTGGCCCCCGGCTACCTTGGCCCTTGCTCGGGCTCCGTCGGTGTTTTGTTTGTTTTTTCTTCTCTTGTCGAATTTGCCCCTTTCTTCATTTCGGGGTGCGTTTCCCCCCTTGCCCACCCCGTTTTGTTTTCGCGTATTATTAGCTTGGAACCGGTTGCGGCAAATTGTTTGTCAGTGGAAAAGTTCGTCGTGGATTTAGGCGCGCGTTTGTCTGTCGTGCGTCCATCGCAGCGTCGCGGTGTCTTGCGTCGCCATGGGTTTGTATATAGCGCGTCGGTTGACTCGCGTTGCGGGAGTGCATGTGTCGCATCGGGTTGCTTTGCGGCCATCACCGTTTCAGCCGGTTGTGTTTTGGAAAGGGTTGGTCGCAATTTGGTTTGTTTGAAAGTGGTGTTTTAATAAACTTGCAGACCAGGCGCCATGTAGCCAAGTGTTGATTTTTAGACGCTTGTTGAGATCAGTGCCGAAATGTTTTAATAACAATGTCGTTGTCAACCTTGTTGCAGCCCGGTTGGCCAGGACTCAAAGTTTATTGTTTTAATAATTCGGTTTGTTGGGGAAAGTAGCCCTCACAACCGTGGTTTTTCCCACAAGAGTTGTGCCACGCCGCCCTGAAGGCTATCAGTCATTTTCTTCACGCCGACGGACGTCAAATTGGCCCGAGTGCAAGGACTTTGGTGTGCGGGTGCATTTTGAAGGCTGCAAAAATGTGGCGGCAACCCAGCGTGGGAAACACACGCGGCCTGGACATTGTGAGCGCCAACGTGCCTTTGGGAGCCGAAATTTTTGGAATTCGTTGATCAAATTTCGGGCTTGCAATGTGGCCGGCCGCAGCGTCGAAGAGATGGACTGCAATGCGCGCGGGTCATTGTGCCATACAATGCCATGGGTATTTTCTATTTGTTTCGGTAAGAAGTCGGTCTCGAATACCGCGCTAAAGTTTGTCACTGGAAAAAATGTGTGCGGAGTTGATATTTTGGATTTTGCCTGGAAAGCAGCGTGTGAACGGCGGTGTGTTGATTGTTCTTTGTCCCCGCATGTTGGTGGAGCTGCTCCGACGGCCGCAGCTCCCAGGTTTGATTGCATTAAATTGATTTGGGGCGATGCTTGGAACGAACTCGTGGACAATGACCATGATGGGAAACTCATTGAGGCTAGGCGGAGGGAAATTTGTGTTGATCGGGTTGGGGGTGTCATTCCTACCGGTTTTTGTGGCATTCTTGCCTTGGTGGCATTGTTGCTTAGGTGTCCCACCGTTATGTGGAAGAATTCATCGCTTATTGCAAAAATATTCTACCCCCCAAGTGAATTATGTAGTTTGTGTGGAGCAGAAAACTGAGCGGGAACTCAGACCACAATGCGCCACTGTTGGGCGCAATTTGTTTGTTCCCTAGTTCTCTATGACAACTTTCGCGAAACGAGGTTGCAGGTCAAATGCTCATATCAAAATGTGTCAGACAGTCAGACACAATTTTGGAATGCGTTTGTGCGTTCCAGAAGGGGTCAAACTATATGTTTGCAGATGGGACAACATGCCGGGAAAGGTGTTAGATGAATTTTCGGATTTTAGCTGGTGGTTTCTTCAAAAAATGCGTTATTCCTCCCAATATTTGCCATGTCGGGTTGAGTGACCCATATTTGACCATCCAGCTTGCGTGTGCAGGCTGGGTGAGGCGTTGCGCCAACGGGGGTCTGATGATCGACCCGTAGTTTTACCTGGGGGGCTGATTTGAAACCACCAGCCAGATTAGTTATTTGCAGTTACGAATCTTCAGCAGCCATCAGCCACGATCAGTCCTTATTAACTACCAGTTACCATAAATGGCCCGTTGTTTACCTATCCATGGATTGATAACCATTATTAACCATGGTCGTTATGGGCCATGGTTAACTATCACCATTATTATGAACTATTCTTAGTGATCAGGTGGTTAATTAGCCAAATGTCATCAATGCGGGGTATTGATGATTACTAACCCGTTGAGTTTCATTTTGAACTATGGTTACAAGTAATTAATCATGTTATGTTTGACCATCATGTGCCTAATTTATTCAAGGTCATCAATGAGGGGTATTGATAGTTATTAACCATTAGTTTCTAAAATGAACCGTTGTTTTTTAACCATCAGGTAGATGGCTAATTAACCAAGAGTGATCAATCAATGAGGGGTATTGATAACTACTAATCATTATTTTTTTGTCATGAACTATGGTTATAAGATGTTATAAGTAATTAAGCATATTATTTTTAGCCATCCGGTGGTTGAATGGCCACTAGTGTTAATGATTCATCATCCAATAGTTAATGATTAATTACTTACAACATGATGGTTAACTAATGATTGATTAATCATCAGGTGGTTGATAAATTCATGGCTATTAATATAAACCTCATTAACTGATTATTAACCATTGGTTAACCATATAACTCATGGTTAATAAGTAACCTTAGTTATGGTCATGAATAATGGCCAATAGTTATTGATGATGAATCCATGAGGGCTCCACCGGTGCCAGGTCCTGGAACGTACGCCGGATGGCGATTGCCAGCGCTATGCTGCCAAGCAGGCCACCGGCCGTTGTGCGGAAGCAGGGGACCCATGGGTGGTTGGTGAGATCAGGGAGTATGGAATGGAAGTATGGTTATCTGGTTGGTGAATCATAGGGGTTAATAGCCTGGTGAGTGGGTTTATATTGGTTATACCCAGCTGCTGATGTCATGGTTCACAGCTCCAACAATAACGGTTAAAGAACTAGTGGTTGGTGATTTGATTGACATTTTTCATTTTCTCAAATGTGATCATCAACAAACGGTTGGTTGACTAATATGTTTGATGGGGGGTGAAACCACCAACCACTTATTAACCCTATCGCATAGCTTATAACCCTTGTAACCATGGTTTGTAACCAGTTGCTGAGTCGGAACGCGCATCCAAGTATGAGATGTAAATTAAACCCGGACAGCCAAGAGCAGATTTGGCTGCCACGCTTCCAGTACGCTGTATGTTGGGTCAGTTTCCCTTGGCATGATAATCAAAAACATATTTGTCACATGATTTTTCGCTTTGATTTCGGAATCGCCGAGGGAGTGAGCGCAAGGAAGTTAGTGCCAACAACTTTTAAGACCATTGCTGATCAGAAACATTTTTTTGTGTAATCAGTAGAACGAATGTGGCCGGCAACTGAGGTAGTTTCATACACTGTAATTGGGTGTGTGACTGGTGACGAACAAAAGGCATACCGTACTTTGTATGCGGTTTCAGTGTTGGCAACGTGTTGCCTCAAATATCGTTTAACTAGTCAGCATCATCAGGAACTGGCCCAGATTCAGACCCTTTTTTCTTATCTGTCTGAGGATATCGTCAATCAAGAGGTCAGCTAGTTTTTCTCAATATCCCAAATTTGTTGCTGGTGGTTGCCTTGTTCATCTGCCACGCCTCATTTCTTGTGGGGTGGTAACAGCCCAATCCGTGAGTGCGTAGATGCAAGAAATACAATGGCCACATTTTTTTGGTTGCATTTTTTCAAAAATGCATGAACGAATATTGACATTACTTGATTTGGGGTTGCAGGCGTATGGGGTTCTAACACATACCCATCAGCCGTAAAAAGATGAACGGCATCAAGAGGTGAGACGCTGAAGCATGTCTACGATCATAGAACCATATCAAAGGTGAAAACGCAAAGCTATGGCTGCACCATTGTAGGATCTTTTTCAGGGTCCACCCATTTTCACGGAGATCCATCGTTTTTGCAAGTATGCGGATGAGAACATGTTTGGAACTCAGTTCAACCACAATTTCGGTGGTTTCTTTGGTGGCTTGGGAGCTGCCGCAACACAGTCTAGCTCTTGGGAGCCGTTTGCTTGTTTTTTTGCGTGTCGGGAGAATGGCATGGCAACAAGCATTTAAACATTGAGCAATGGAGCAATCGGCGCTGTTGTAAACAAATGAAGATGATTAGCCAGCTGGTTTTGATGTGGCAAAGCTTACGAAGCACTGGATGTGCTTGGGAACCCCCGCCCACATATATACATTGCAATGGTGATTTGACCGTCGTGACAAGCGCAAGGATGCCATGACCAAGATGTGAACATGATGCATATTGACTCTTCAAGTGACGTTCCTTTGGTTCCTTGCTTTAATATCCTTGGTCACCGCACGAGCATCAGAATTTACATCCCCAACACGTGAATTTGAAGGTCATCTCTACAGGGCAGCCTCTGCACAATCCATGGTTTAGTTCCTGCCCTTGGACCAGGATGGTAGCCTCATCAGAAAAGAAATCTTTGAGGCTCGTGCTGGTCATCCCCTTCTTGGACAAATGCGGTAGGTGTAAGTGTTGAGTGGTCATATTCAAGACCCACCAACCAGGGTGCCAATGCTTAGTTAATGAATCATGTCTGATGAAGGGTAATGGCGGATGATTATTTTCAATGGGAATTCGGATGGGTGATGAGGTAACCTTGAACAATGTATGACGCGCCATGTTTGAAAAGAGCCGTGAACTGTGCAGTTTTCAGGGTTGTTGTTGATGGTAGTAGTGGTAGCAGTGGTGGTTAGGGTTGGTGTTCGTACAGGTTTCCAAACAAACATGACTGAACACCCACCAGCTGAATGGATGCAAGTTTGAATGCTAAGGCACCCAATTCTGATTGGCCATGGATTGCTGGTTACGTTGAATATGTAGTTTGCATCCTCATCAAACATTTGCTTGGGATCTTAGATGTTGTCCTTCAGACGGGAATCCTGATGCTAAGTTTTCTTTTGTATGCCCAGCCATTGTCCTGAATCTTGGGTATGGTGGGAAGCAACCGCATACGAAAAAAAAAACTACTTTGACCAGAGCTGGATGTTTGTTTGTAAATGAGTGGATAATTCTCAAAACGCAACGCGCTAGCATGACTACGTTTCATTGATATGTAGTTTGACTTTTCGCATCATGTTTGAGTAGCAGAGGCAAAACCGCCAACAATCAACCTTACCCTCCAAGTGCTTATTTTTGTCCCCAACAGCTGTATGGGTTGCTCTAAGAAAGGGTGCTGGCGTTGTGACAATGTGCTGGTCGGGTTGGGAACCAGCTTGCCATGATCATTTTACGGTTCAGTTTCAATCCACTGCAGCGATGCCATTCACATTGATTGGTTAGTTTTTGGTTCGCAATTTTAGAGCACTGATGACTGAGACGAAAAGGTTAGCACACTCAAAGGACACTAGTTGATCTTTATTCGTTAAAATTCGGAAGCTGGCCATTTGGCTTCGATGCTTTGATTTTCACCCCCGTCCAAACGGTTTTACCTGTCCCAATCAGTGTTGACGTTCAGTACTGATCTATCCTGTTCCAGCATATTAATGCATATTCGTATCAATTTCAAGATGCATGCCCTCAAATCGCCCGTCCATTGTTCGAAAGCATTCTTGGCCATTTGAACTTCAAGATAGGCTTGTCCATAACATTGATGCCTTCATTCCTTAAAGTGATAAAGTGATCATTATCGTGTGGCGGTGCAGGGCCGAAGTTGCAGGGCACCAGTGCAGGGCAGGATATTGTTTTGTCGGAGGCCGCCTACATGTTTGGGGGCCTCCACATGATCGATTGTTGTTCGTGAGACTGCCTGGAAATAAAGCAAGGTAATGAGCTTGCACAATCAAAACAATCCCAGGAACTGAGCACGGAATGCTGAGCTGAAACTTGCCATATCCAATCCAATGATAATAACAGGAAGTCATGCATTGCGATCGACCTGGCGCTCTGTACATGTGTGATTACTTTGATGCAAATCTGGCAGACAGTGTTTTGGCGTTTCTTTCTTAGGTTAAGTGTCAAAAAGTCCTGGAGGAACACAGGGTCGGCCGTTCTTGATCAACGAGCCGCAGCCTTTTGTAAAGAGGCACACACCTCCACCCAAAGATGCATCTCTACTTACACATTTGTTCGCAGAATATAGTTTTTCATGTGTTGGGAACACTTGATATCATAGCAGAGATGCCGGTATATCGCAGTCACCAGGCGTTTTGCGCATTTGTTTGGGATCCAAACTTGAAGGGTCCGGCCCAAGGTCTTGGGTGTCACATGTACCAGCTAAACTGCAATCATTTTTTGTTAAATTTCCACAGCCGGACCAAGTGATGGGTTGGCTACAAAGGATTTCAAAAGAAATCTGAGAAAATCAGAATGGGTGAACAAAACCATGTTTG
The DNA here is from genome assembly GCA_009767595.1 of Symbiodinium kawagutii. Taxonomy (NCBI): domain Eukaryota; class Dinophyceae; order Suessiales; family Symbiodiniaceae; genus Symbiodinium; species Symbiodinium kawagutii. The sequence goes on from VSDK01026713.1 coordinate 154,437, forward strand.
GCAACACGGGCAAACAAAATATGTATGTATGATCAATGTTTCCCACATGCAAGGCACAGACCGCTTGGTTTGAGATGGAAGTGTCCTTGCTCCGTTGCTTTGTTGTTTGGCGTGCAAAAACGCTTGGGCGCAGGATGAAATTGTTCTCAGAGTGCGAACGAATCCATCCAGCCACGGACGGATGATGCTTTGAATTTTGATAGCTGAGAACGCCCGCCAGTGATGGAGATGACATGCGTTGCTCTTGACTCATGGTGTCCAGCATGGCGTTGGTGGAACGGTATGACGGGGTTGGTGCTGAGTTTAGATCATCAGGGCAAGGGAAGTTGCAAATTGACCAGCCCCACCGTGATCCTTGAGAAGCACGCCACATCCAGAAGACTCCCCCAAAAAGATCACCAGCAACACAAACTAAGAAGGATGATAAGGATGAAAGCATGGATGAACCCCAAACAACTTCGGATAAAAATTGGCCCAACCAACCCAGGCACAGCTAGCCTCGGTGGGGCGTTCCCCATGGCCATCCATGGCCATCCATGGCCATCCATGGCCATGGCCAG
>VSDK01026713.1:155006-203194 GCA_009767595.1 Symbiodinium kawagutii
ACACGGGAGGCCAACGGTTTGGCGGATCGCGTGGCGCACTTCTCGGACGACGAACTGTTGTCGGCCTTTATGCTGCCGGGCGGTGCGGGTCCAGGGGGGTTGGTCCAGGGGCTTGGGTGGGGCTTGGTCCAGGGGCTTGGGCCCAGGGGGGCCCAGGTTTTCAAAGGGAAGCCATGGGAGTTTCTGTGGGAAACCATGGTGTTTGGGTCATAGGTCTGACCAACAGGTTGTCACTAATTATTTGTTCATCAAACTTTGGTACGCGCAGAGCTTGGAAGGACAAGGTGCCCCATGTCACAGCCAGCTGTCTCCGGATGCTTAGCTGCTCAAGGTGATAAGCAGGAAGTCTGCCCAGGGATAGGCGGCGCTTTGCCCGAGGTCATGACCACAAGAAGATCTACGCAGCCATGTCTCAGGTGCGCGCAAGCGGTGATGCACCTGTTTGTTGGAACATACCAAGGTTATAACATGTTGTAGCCATTGTTCCAACATGTTGTAACCAGTTAGCCATGGTTGTTGAGCAACGGATGGTTATAGCATGTTGTAGCCATTGTCCAGGACAACTGGCTGCAGGATGTGCATCTTCAGTCGTGAAGGGTTGGGGTGAGATCACAAAGCTACAACTCTGTCCCACAGCGCCTGATTCACAGTGCTGAGTCATGGTTGATTGTCCCAGCTACAGCCATGGCTGATCAGGAGTCCAGCAACCTGTTGCTATAGCATTTTTGGGTCAAAACCGGATTTTCCTAGTGAACATCCCCCAGCCAGACTAGTTTTTGTCGGGATGTTCATCTACTTGGGGCTTTCTCAAAACAGGGAATGCCGCAAAAAAGCGGATGGTTTATAACTACAAATGGTTACTAGTGGTATGATCTATGGTTACTCATGGATGATCTAGGGGTACCCCTATGACCTGAGAAACTCTCATTGGTTGGTTGCTTACTGGATGACCAGTGGCCATGGCTGGTTTCCAGCACGCTCCGCCAGCCTGGCTCCGGAGGCGGCGAAGAATGCCGAAACCGGCGGCCGACCCACGGTGATCCTGGCGACCTGGACTGGCACGTAAGGGAAAGATGTTCGTAGCTCTGAGGCCAGGGATAGGTATATGGCTATGGGTCAATATGAACCAACCAAGAATGGTGGATAATGACCAGGAAAACTACGGTTAATGATAGGGGAACCAGGGGGACTAAGGGTTTTGCTTCACAGCCATATCAACATGGTGGCTTCTCGAGCCAGTTTGGGAACCTTCCGTTTAATGGTGAAAGACAAGGATGATATCTGGGGGTACCCAAAACTGACTTGAGAAACCACCACATACTTCGGGATATGAAGAATACTGGTAACCAGCTGAATTTGGATCTCCCCCTAACAGCATGCCAACTGACCTTTCTTTGTTGGTGTCCTCCTGCCATAGCATGAATGGATGTCACCTCAAAGAGGTAGCATGTATGGCATGTTTTTACAGATCAGAGAGGAGGTGCAGAATAACAGGAGGTTACTGTAGGTGTTGGGGGACTGCAGCTGGTGCTTTGGGGCGTGATGTGAGCTGAGTGCGGATGGTTTGCTAATGGCGAACGATTGGCTGGTGATGAGAATTGGTAATTAACAAGAACCGATATGAACCAACAATCTGGGAGAATCCCACATGTGAATCTAACCAATTCATGATTAATCACGCCAGGACAATCAACATACATTAGAATCACATATTCATATCTACGTAGCATTCATGCTTGTTCGAATGGTCATTGCTGACTCCCATCGTTACGGTGTTGCTGTAGCTCCCGATCAACCATTGACAGTTTGTCATTCTGGGTCATGCTGCCTCCCTTGTAAGCTTCCTTTTGCCGTCGTTGTTGCTCAATGTTGCTTATATCTACACAAATCTTGATCATCAGTCTTATCACCAACTTCAAACAACACAGAAACAGGTTCACCATCCGTCAACTTCTCATTTCTCAGCTATGATGAACCAGTATTTGTCATGATTGACAACAATTTGCCGAGCACTGGCCTTAGCCACTGCTAACCAGTACTCGTAGCCATTATTTGCCTGTTTCAATGATTCTTACATATTCTTACTAAACCAATATAAGCCAGTATATTACTTACTACTAATTCAACAGTATCATTGACTACCATGATCCATTAGCCATTGTGAGACATTATCAACAGTCATCAACCAGGATTCACGATGCTAATCAGCGAAAATCAACTATTATATAAACTGTATCAGTTGTGAGTTAAAACTTAAAACCATTATCAATTATCAACCATCAGTCACCATCAGTCACCATGGTTCACCATCATCCACCATGGTTCACCATCATCCACCATCATCCACCATCATCCACCATGGTTCACCATCATTCACCATGGTTGTTGACCACCATTCACCCTGGTTGAACCCCATAACTCATGGGGCGCAGCCTGGGACCCTGGCAGCGACAGCACCGTGGCGAGGCCAAGACTTTGAAGGGCTTCTCGTTGGCCACGTTTCAAGGGCGAAACACGGCCAGGGGCGCCCAGGGGAATGGCGCAAGGGGGTGGCTGGGCAGGGACAACGAACGAGTTGAGACCTGGTTGCTGGTGATTTTCAGTGATTTTCATCCACAGTAACCAGGTTGAAAGTTTTGAATATGGTTTTTGAATGATTTTCATCCGTTGTAATTCAGAAAAACAATCATTCTGTTGCTGTTGCTGACTTGACGGTTGGAGTTGATGATGGTTGACTGGCATGAATGGTTGATGGTGATGTTAACAGTGGTTGATGATAGCGATGGCTGATGATTTGAGAATGATGGCGTGGTTGATAGTGGTGGTCAATGATGGGTAATGGTGGTGAGGATTTGCAAACAAAACAGGAAGTCCAGATTTTTTTGAAATTGTGAAATGTTGTGACAACATGGTGTTTTGTGCATATAACTCATATGTGGCTGCTTCGAGACTATCCAGGATTGGCGATGGAACACCGCAATGACTGGCGGTAGCAGCAGGTTTCTGCAGGGTGCAATCATGCAATCATGCATGGCAGAAGCAGCCTTCACCCAGCACCACCATAGTAGGAGCTGCTACTGCCAGCCAGTTTGGAGTTCTACAGGGAGCTGCCTGGATGAGATAAGCCACATTTGCATATATGATCATATACATCTATATATCTATATCTACCGTAAATCTAAATTAAATTATATATATCTATATCTATATCTATATCTATATCTATATCTATATCTATATCTTAACTTCTTAACTATATCTATCTTTAAATATACACATTTTTTGATTCGCATATGTGACCACGCATTATGTATATTACTCATATTTGCACATGTTAATATAAAAGACATATTTTAGCATATTTACGTGCATGCGTGCATGTGCATATGTAAAGAAAATGCTGCAGATCTGTGCATACTCTTGGCTGAACGCACCCTTTGGCAGCGTCGTGCTGGCATCAGCTCCGCCAAGGTCCATCAACAAAAGAGTTTGAAGGTGGAAGAGGCCATGGGAAGAGTGAGCCCCTGCGAAGACCGGGGACATGCCTTGTATCTCTAGAGCCTTTTGAGAGAGAGGTAGCTTTGCCAATAGATCCTACAATGTACACAAAAATCTCATGGGTGTTTCCAAAAACATGCTCCCAACAGGGATCCCGCGGCAACCCACCCATGTTGGTGGACTCAAGGGGCTTATACATCCATAGGTTTTGGCATTGACCAAGGCGTTCTGCATCAGGATGTTTGGATGGTGGGATCTATATCCTCGGAAGTTGATCTTTGCAGTCGATAATATCACTGGATGTGTGGTAAAGAGTGAAGGGTACCATGTTTTCTAATTGACCCCCAGCCATTTCAAGATGTAAGTCTGTAAGTGTGCAAAAAAGTATCTGTACATACGTAGACACGTACATACGTGCATACAGATTTGTTGTTTTTGGCGTCATGCAAATCTGTCCTTTTGGGATGCTTTTGGCGTGTATCCCTTTCTGAGTATACATGATATGGTGGTTTCGCAAAAGAGGGGTACTCCCAAATCACCTAGCTATCAGTCATTTATCATATATGATAATTACGTACATGACATAGTTATCAGTCCTAGTTATCATCTAGTTATCAGTCATTTATATTATATATATACATATGATAATTACTTAACCAACCAGGTCCCTATGGCTTAAGAAACCTCTACCAGCAGATCCTCCCCCAAGGAAGGCCGCCTGAGCTGCAGCGAACAGCTGGGTTGGCCCACGGTAGATCCAGTAGTAAAGTGGTGCCGATGGGAAAACACCGGCAGTTGGTGCGAATCGCATGGATCTGCCGGTGGATCTCACCATGATCAACCAGGATTTAGGAGCACATTTTGACAGTAAATTGATAGACAACCAAAATTAGCCTATGGTATCCAGAAGAATGATTGAATGATTCGCATCGACAACTAGCACCGTTCTGAATAGTCGTTCTTTAGTCAGGAGAAGCATCGCCCCATGATCCAGATGGATTTCCCAGTGCTGAGCCACCGCGGCTCGCAGATGCTGAGCTTCCGAGATGTCTTGGAGATTCCATTGACTGATGAGCAGATCAAGAACCCTGAGGCGCCCAGCTCAGGAAACCGACGTTTGGCACCAGTCATTTTTGGTTGCTGTGGCTGTGGCTGATACCAAGGTTTGACCACTCAAATCATGGACTTTTACGTGGAAACCATGGGAAACCATGGGGGGACCATGAGAGAAACCGTGGGAAAACCACGGGAAAACCATGGGAAATCCATGGGAAACCATCCGGAAGACCAGGGCCAGTAACAACGGAGCCGCTTGTCAGAGCTGAGCTGGGCTCACCGCCCAATTCTGCTGAATCGACATGACCAAAAAAGATGGGTTTGTTCAGGTTAACTTGGTTTGCATTATCCCCAGGAATTGATGATACTTCACCAAGGCGAATCTTGGTCATAACCCCGGGATATTCCCGGGATACAACTATATAAATTGAATCTTGGTGAAGTATCATCAATTCAATCAGAATTGTTGGAGTATTTAGAGTATTTAATCAAGATTGAAGTAAGAATCATGAGAAGGTCAGCCACAAGAGATGGTAGGGGTGATTTGGCACCAGGTCCAGCGGCGTTGGAAGAATTTAGGAATAGTCAGCAGGGTAAATCTGCGAAATGTTATGGAACATGAGTCATGAGTCATGAGTCAGCTGATCAACAGTTCAATGCTGATTCTCCTTGCTGCTGTGTCGGTTGATGTCGGTCTTGTGTCGATCTTCGTTGGTGAAATGTTTGGTGCTTGGCCGGCAGCAGTGAATCTGAAGAAATCACCTCAGTTGCCAACGAGATTATTGCAGGTATTGCTTGCTACACATCTACCATGGGCTGCCCATTGGGCCCCGGAAAAAGGTATATAGGTTTTTTGCCTCCAGAAGATTGGTTAGTTATAATCCATAAAAACCATGGTTTTGGGGGCAATCATAGTTTTTTGGGCGAATGATATTCTCTATTGTAGGCCATTGATGTTGCTGACTCCTCTTCCTCTAGATGGGGGTGGTCGTCTACGCCTCTGCCCAGTCAATGAAAAGACTCAACCTCTGAGTACTCAACCAGTGCTTCCCAACTTTGACCTCCAAAGATACCATAATATTTTGATAAGTTTTTATCCACCATTGTATATTATATAATCACCTGTTTTTACGATTGGTTTTCAATTTGACTTATGAGTTGCAAACATCTAGGAAACCCAGAAATCCAACACTTGCGAAACAACATCCAGAGAAGCATCCAGCAGGAAATCAGAACCCCGTAAGATGAACAAACATGAGCATTCGGGGCAGATCTGGATTTTAGAGCCAAACAAGCTAGCTTTAGTTAGCATTGGGCACGCAGGAGGTGAGCTATTTGATTTGGCCACTTCAGCCACTTCCTTCGTCATTTAGAGCTTAGGGTATGTTTGCTACAATCGAAGGTCAACACCATACGATAGATCTTTTCCGACAGTATCATTTAGAGGTAGATCCGTGTGAATACATCCCGTACGTCTTTAAGATTACTAGCATTCATGGTGAAACGGAAGGTGATTCATGAATGGGTGGATTTGGGCACCCCAGCCCCAACGAGATACCCCATGATCCATTAATCAATCATTGATCACCTTTGTCAAGCATCATGATCCATGAGCCATGTTCGCAATTGGTATTCACCATTGAAATTCACTCACTGATTTTAAGCACTACTGACCTATTGATCTTATCCATCATATTCTTGGTTCTGGCAGGCCAGTAACACCTATAGCTGGACTTACCTAGGAAGAACCAATGAAAAGGTCGAGCAGTTCATCATAAAACCCTAGAATTACGATCATCATTGCATTGAACCATCATACCACCATCGATCATTATTGATCATCATAGTCCGTTGCATTGCTGGTTGCTGGTTGCTGGTTGCTGTTTGCTGTTTGCTGTTTGCTGCTTGCTGCTTGCTGCTTGCTGCTTGCTGCTTGCTGGTTGCTGGTTGCTGGTTGCTGGTTCCTGTTGTTCCTGTTGTTGTTGTTGTTGTTGTTGTTGTTGTTGTTGTTGTTGTTGTTGTTAGCCATCATGATCCACTGCGTGGTGTCAGGGATTTTGTTGATCATTATGGATCATTATTATCAATCATCTTATGGTTGGTCACGGTTTACCACTATGAAGCATCATTCACCATTAGTAATAAACTAACACACTAATCTTCCGAAATGAGTTCATGGCTCAACTAGTGGCTAAACTGGCTAATGGCTCAACTAATGAACTAGTGAACGAATGGCTCAGCTTTATTTGAAAGAATCGGAAAGAACCCGAAAAAATCTGACGAAAATGCCAAAATCACGGCAGTAGTGACCATCATTCACCACCTAAGCATCACCCCTTCACCGCTCCCCGGTGCCCCCAACTGCAGTCCGTTACGGCTCTTCACCGGTCGCTTTCCGCACGCGCGCAGGGCGGCGAGTTCTTCCGGAAACCGGGTCCGGAGTCGCCGGAGGTCGGGAAGCCCGGACCCATGAAGTGAGCCATAGCCAGTGACTGGCTTAACAAGCGATGGGTAAAGATGGTTAAGGATGGTTAAGGATGGTAAATGATGGTCATAATTTGATAATGGTTTCTAATAGTTAGTGATGGTTACCAATGGTTTATCTTGGATACTAATGGTCAGTGATGGTTAATAATGTTTAAGAATAGGGATAATAGGGGAGAAAAACCAACAAACAATGGTTGATCATGGTTACTAATGGTCAGTAATAGGCAATTATGGTTGCTAATAGTTAATGGTTAATGAGGATTAATTATGGTTACTGATGGTTGGTAATGGTTAAAAGCATTTATTGGGATATAAGTTAATGGCTGCTAATGGTCAGCGACGGTTACAAATGGTTCATCATGGTTACTAAATGTTACTCATGATTAATAATGGTTAAACATTATGAATGGATGTTATTATTGGTAAGTATATAATGGTTAATGATGGTTACTACTGGTTAAAACCATTTATTGGCATAGTAACATGATGAATGCAGCATTAACCCATGATACCGCATTTCTGAGCATGATTAGGTTTAGTTGCAAATCAATCATGATTTCCCACCACTGCTGGACTGCTACGTTGGCCCCGAAGTTCACCTGGTGGCTGATCAAATGAGATTCTCATGTGACCGGCCCTGCTTGGATCTGTCCGTTGTCTGCAGTTGCACCTTGCAATCATGCTGCACAACCCTGACATGGTGATTTCTTGAGCATTAGGAGTACCCCAAAATGGTTGGTTTATTACTATACATGGTTTACATAGAGGATGATTTGGGGGGTCACCTATGTTGAGAAACACCCATGTGGTGACAGTCAATATCATGTAGCCCACATTTGCGGCGGATGATGGTCATGGTTGACAAGTGATGGCTACTAGTCCAGGCACCATGGCGTTGCCACATCCACGTCGCGAGGTGCAGTACATCATGCAGAACCGTGAGAAGTTGGGTGGCTGTTTACCCATCCGTTCTCCAGCCAAGGCAAGGCGACCGAGTCCGGGTGATCCTAAGGCAGACTTAGATGTGACTTTACAATACTGGGTAGCTTACAATCAGTAACTTACGTTTTTAGCAGGGGATCTATAAGCCACCAAGTTATACTTTACGTGTCTTTTACATTTGTTTTGATATGTTTTTACGATTTAAAAAACATGATAAAGAGGCAAAAACACATGATATGCAGCATGGTGTATACATAGAAACTATATGTGATATTGCCACTATTGCAGCACACTGGAGTAGGTAGACCCAAATGGAATGTTCTAGTCCCGGTGAGTGGTACATGGGTTCCCCCTTCTACTCGGATTTCCCGTACGCTGTTAGCATATCCCTGAAGAAACCTGTTCGACAATCGGAACTGTTTGGAACACTTTGAGATCTCGGAATCAAATCTTTACCTCGAAGCAGCTTCTTAAGACAGAGCTTGCTTCAAACAATTCAACCGTTTGCACTCCACAGTTGTGTGTGACTTCACCAAACTGATCAAACACACGGTTGTTTCAGTAGCGAAACCACGGGGCCGTGCGAAACGGCACAGCTGCAGAAAGCCATGACTTCGCAGGTGAGTGGCTTGATTGACCTACCAGGGACTGAGCTGTTTAGTTTGTGCCTTGGCTCCTTCGGCGCCATGGTTGGACAAATCTGTGGTGCGGCTTGGTGGATGATAGTGATTTTTTGGCGGCAGTAGTGTCTCCTCACAATCTGTTTTGGGGAATGTTTTGGAATGTTTGCTATTGATCACCCAAGTTCTTGGATATCTTTTGAGGTGCTGGAACGACCAGGCAGAATCTGTCTCTCTATTGTGTGTTTTTGAAGGGAACACAACTATCCGAAGAAATATCACCAGTATGTGAGTATGAGGCCGTTTGTGTTGCATTTTTGTTGCTGGTGCAGCGCATGTTCTTCTCACTGAGCAAGTTGATGATATGCTGTAGCACCACAGCCGGCGCACCACAGCCGGCTGGCCACATCTGTGGAAACCAGCGTATTTGAGCAGCAAGACCGCAACATTGAACTGTTTTCTGTTGTTGGTATGTGTCGGTATTTTGCTTTCGTTGTTGTTATATTATTGCCCGTGCGGTTGTTGTTGTTGTTGTTGTTGTTGTTGTTGTTGTTGTTGTTGTTGCCATTGCTGTTGATGCTGGTCTACACCTTTCATCGAACAGACTGCCAGCCTGGGGAAGCTTCATTTAGCATCCCTGTCATTGATCGTGCTGCCAGAAACCAACCCATGACTCCCCTCGACCATCGAGTTCCAGAGCAACCTGGTGCTGTCAGGTTCGATCAGGGCAATCCAAAGGTGCCATGCCGTGGGCTATGCCAGTTCTAGGGCTCTGGTGATGTCAGTGCCAGTGGGGATGTGGATTCCTACCAATGATTTCTACCATGCGGTCAGTTGGAATGTTCACCTACCATCATATACCATTATCTACCCGTCCATGCAGTCAGCTGGAATGACTTCTACCATTGGTTCTACCCATGATTTCTACACATTCTTGAGGATCTTTGGATACCTAACCTGGTCCTGCGGTCACCTGGGTCATCCATAGGGCAGTGGGGGATTTCCATCGAAAAACGAAAGTTTTTTGGTTGTAGATGTGGGCATGGGTCAATATCAAGCAACAAACACATGGATAGTCGTGAACCCATCCCAATAGCGGACTGACAAACAGGAGCTGGTTGCAACTTGGGATGTTGCGCCACAGCTAAATTGATGTGGCACCATGTTTCCATGAGAGAAAAACAATCAGCACAACGCTATACTGTGACATATGTGACATTCTGTTGGGAAAGGCAACCCCCAGTTTTTGCTCTATATGGTGGTTTCTCAAAATACAGGGACCCAGCAAATCATCCGGTTTATGAATCATTTTCAATCATAAACCAACCATTTTTTAGGTACCCCTATTTTGAGAAACACCCATACTGATGCTGTGGAGGGTGTGATGCTATCACTAACATGGCGAACGTGATAATGGCCAGGAATTCTTCCCACAGCCAGTTGAAAATGGTTGAATTTAGACAGCTGGAAATCTTCCCGCAGGATCAAGCAAAGGACAAAGTGTAATGTATACATAGTTATATATAGTCAACGAATGCCGATGATAGTTATACTAAAAACATGTATTTATATTTTTATAAACATGCATACATATATATATATATTTCAATATTGACATAGACAAATCCAAACAACGATAGTTTTTACTAGAGTTATTTCTTGGCTGACCACATACAGACAGGAAGCTACCAAGCACAGCGCGTGGTGTTGGGGGCTGATCTCGCACACCGGCGCTCTACATGTTGGCTCTGTTGGTCTCAGTGGGCTTTTGAGCCCGTGCGAGTCCAACCAAGGATGGAGTGAGGTCACAGGTAGTCCATGTAAATCGATGAATATCGCCCCATGATTTTGATGCTCAATCAATGATTAATGATGGGGAGCACTAAGCATCATAGGTGGTTAATCTTTGATGAAGCATGGTTAGGTAATGGTTTATGAATGGGCTTTAGCTCCAGGATCACAAACTCTGTGTTGGTTGTCATGATCAGCTGGACTGCATCATCATTAGCAAGGCATAGTCACTCATCACTGTTGTCACCCTATTGTTTTCTAGTTATATACATGTTGTTGGCTCCTGTGGCTCATCATCATCGTCATCATCGTCATCATCGTCATCATCGTCAGTTCAGGATTAAAATGCATAGAAGCCCGGGCTTGGAACTTGCAACAAAAACTGACGTGGACGACTCGTCTCCAGAATTCTCGCCATGGCCCAGCCGCCCATCGAAGTGCTGTGCAAGGAATGCTTCACACGGGAAGATCCAGGCAGGGATCTTGCTGGGTTGTGGTTTGGTACCCTTCTAGTTGGATCTATTTATTCATACCCTGGGCCCCCCAAACCACCATGTTTATAGTTTATAAGTTATAACCCATATTTTGGAGAGTAAAAACCTACCTGTTTAAGGGTTTCGGGGGCTCATGGTAATTATATATATATAATACACATGTTTACTCCTACTTACATATATTTCTTATAAAAGTAAACCTTCCAAGTCGACATATTCTTGATTTTGATCACATTGGCCTGCCAGGTGTTTTTTGTTATTCATTGAAAACCAACTACGCAGCTATGAGGCAGCTGTCCTGATTTTGAAGACTATCAACCAGATATGCAGCAACCCGAAAAACAAGATGTATTTATTGAGTATAGAATTTGGAAACACCAAGCAATATTCACAGATATACACTTAGCACTACTTGGCTAAGGTCAGTATCCTGTTAAGCATCGTTCAGGGATGATCGTCCACATGTTTTATTATAAGAATCATGAACCTTTGAACCTCATTGGGGAATCAAGAACCAGCAGAGACACCTAGATTTGTTGCCGTTGAGAAAGCTGACCTTGCGGTTGATGGCTTTGGTGCGAACTGCCTCCCAAGGTGGCACCGGTCGTTTGGACCGCAGTCGATTTCAGTCTGCCTTGGGTCGTGTGTTCGCATCGTTGCAGCCCTTGGTTCCGCAACCAGATGCTACGTGGCTCCCTGGTGGCAAGAGTGGGTTGTTTGGAGACAGGCAGCATATCCTGAGGGCTGCAGTTGCGAGATGGCAGCTAGCTGGCACCTGTGCTTATTGCCATTCGCCTGCAAATGACGGCACATTTTTGGGCCAATGCTTCAACTTGCGCAATTGTGCTAGAGTCAATTACCGATGGTTTAAGTCCGCATTTTTCCGATTGCCTTAAAGAACTTCTTGGGCCATGTTAGACAATGGTAGCAGCCCCATGTGTCATCCACAGTCCTCCACGAAGGCTTTCCATTCCACAGGGTCACCCACACCTCCCCAGGTTTGATCGCGTCTACGAGAGCTACTCTGCAAAGTGTGGTGGGAATGGCGTGTCTGTGCGAGCTATGGAGGATGCTGCCAAGCAATTTGCAACTCAGATCTGTCGCAGGGTAGGGTTTGTTGTGGTCATGGGCGACTTAGGCGGTTCCCCTGTGGTCCCTGTAGAGGCCAGCTGCTTTAGTTGTAGGCATTGATGACTGCTTGGGATTGCTTGGGCATATCATTCCTGGGAAGGCGTTCAACAACCAGCCTTCGCACGGGTCCGAGGTTTTGAGTCGTCAGTTCCTACCCGTTCAGAACCTTTCCAAGTTCTATTCCTCTGATTTTGCAAAGAAACACCGACCTGGAAGTGCTGCCATGACAAGTAGTGAATGCTGGTGATGGGATGATGCCGGTTCTATTTTGCTGAGGCGAGTTTTTTCTTCAGTCACAACAGGTAGCGAGTGCCGGTTTTTGATCGGATGATGTACTGATTGCTGAGGTGACTTATCATCAAAAGAAACGTGCCGAATCTGCCAAGCAGACGGAAGCACCAGCGGTCCGCGACTTGCCGGCTGCACTGTAACTTGCCCAAATGATGGGATCCGTGGCGCTACAGGCTGAGATCCATCCTTGTAAGCAATGTTAAGAAGCACCATGGTGTACCACCTAAGAAACACCATCAGAATTGGCTAATCAATCACTACTGAAGAAACCACATTTTCGTTTATGTTCACAACTATTATGAAGATCATCATCAAACATGTCATCTATTAACCATCTATTACCCATCTATTAATTAACCAGGTTTATTCAAATAGAATTTGGTACGATAAAGACCACGTGAACCACTGTCATCACCATTGTGAATCATGTTGTCGACAGCTGCAAGACAGCTTGCACGTGGTATGCACGTGGTTTGGTTTTGTGCCGTGGTTATTCGGTTAGGATGAGAGCAACTATAGCATGGGAGCCAGTACCTAAAGTAAGACTTAGTAACTATACCATGGTATCTATGGTTTATTCTGATTGTATTCGGTTCTGACAAGGGTCAGCTAGGGTGCTTTCGAGAGGCTGATGACACCGCATGGCAGAATCTATACACTGGACACGATTCTTAGGTGACTTGTCAATCTGATAGCTGAGAGATGCATTTGAGTGATGATTCCACATCACCAGAAGTGGGATGCACGTCTGAGCAAGGGCTTTGCTGTTGATCAAATGGAGGTTCACATCAGTATGGTTGGACAGCCAGTGATCTGCACCCGTAGGCAACTGCTCATCAGTCCGAGAGTTCCAGGGCCATTCGATGATTCGTAAAGTTGCTATTGGTCACCTCAATAATTACCTTAGTGCTAAAGATTCCAAGTTCCAGTCCTTAATGATTACTAGTGGTTCATTACGCTTAATTACCATTGCTTATCCCTTTATCATGAAGGGTTCCTACTTTGGTGTCGGATCATCCCCAGGCCTGCCAAGCAGCCGGTCGCTGGAAGTCGGAAGAAACAAATCATTGAGGACGGGCCCAGGCAGTTTTGCGTGACAGTTCGAGTTGGAGTCGAATGGATTGTTGTTGGAGTACCTTGTTTTGGCTTCAAACAGCTGGGTCCTAACTTTGTTCTTGACGAGATGGCAATCTGGAAGATGGCGAAGCGCACTCTCCACTGTGATATGCCGGATGTGAATTTTGTTCAACAGTTTGGAGCCAAAAGTCTGGACTTTTCCTCAGTATTTCCAGGCCCTCTGTTTTCAACTGTGAGGCATGCAAACGTGCCGCAAATTTTTGGTTTCTGCAGAACCAAACACGATCACAGCTTTCGGGGTGTGGTGGTTGGCTGGTCGTGCCTATACAAAATAGGAAGTATTTAGATCCAAAGGATCACTTTCCTGGATGGTTTGGTTGTAGATACCCCCATATCAACAGAAAGGGTCCTCCTTCTCATCATCGTCACCTCATCCATCATCATCCTCATCACCTCATCCTCCTCATCCTCATCCACCATCATCCATCCAATTCTTCAGGCTCCGTGCATTGCCAGCTTCTCCAAGCCACACGGCACCTCCAGGAGACCTCGCCCCAGGGCTGCACTCTGCCGCAGCAGGTGCCGTTTTCGCCGCCCCGCGACCTCGCGGCCGCGGTGCCGTCGCGGCCGGGCTACGGGAAGGCCGTGGAGTTGGCGTCCGCGGTGATGTGTCCCATGAAGCAGGGCAGCAGCGTGCGAGAGGCCATGGGGATCCATGGGGGGTGGGGTCAGCAGTTGGGTGGGTCTCAAGTCATGGGGGTACTCCCAAATCACCAAGTGTTGGGTATGAAATGTCCAGTTGGGAATGAAATTATCAACTTTGTTGATTTGTTGGGTATGCAGTATGCAATGTCCAGTTCCCGGGGTGTTCATGTGTTCACTTGTGTTAGTGGTTGGAGAGATGTTATGGTTGCAGCAATGTTCCGCCAGGACTACTACATCATGGACGACTCCCAAAAGCTGGGTGAAGGCAGCTTTGGACAAGTCTGCGTCGTGACCCACAAGGTCACCGGGCAGAAGCGTGCCTGCAAACGAGTGGCTGTCCAAACTGAGATGGAACCTGGGCAGCAGAGGTGGTAGTCACCGGGATGCCCTGGTCATCAGCGACCATCCTCAGGTTATTTTTGATCTGGAGCCCCTAGCTATGTGGGCATCCCTTCACCCTGCTCCAAGTTGCGACATTGAACCTGCTGGGTGAAAGGTTCAGGCAGAGGTGGTAGAGCCGTTACAGAGTAGACCATGGGTCACACTTCCTTGCCTCATAGGAAACCTGATTGATCCCGATTGCAGCATGTCCAGTGACATGATATTTGACATAACAAGCGGGGTATGATTGTGTAACATCTTATTCGCTGATTGTATCATGTCCAGTTCAATTCACATGATATTGCATGTCATGCGGACCACTGTTCCATTGCCTCATCCAAATGTATCATATCCAATGAATCCAGTTCATTCAATGCTATTCCATTTAACTAACGATATTGATTGAATATGGATCCAATCAATGAACCCATCATCCAATCAATCCAATTACATACCAATGATGGGCCAGAGACGATCAACCACCAAACTTCCTTGTACAATTATGGCCCCACCCCGTGGCCCAGCATCCCTCCACGGCCGGAAATGACCGGCTGCCGGACATCCGTTGATGGCTTCAGGGCTTCATCCTGATTTTCCACTGCTTGTGGGGGCGACGTGAGGATCTCCCCAAATTCAATCAGTTTCTACTGTGGTTTCTCAAGTCATAGGGGTACCCCCAAATCATTCAATATCGACCATTTATACTCGTAAAGCAACCATCTTTTGGGTTCCCAATTTCACGAAACCATCATATAATAGATGTTGATGGTCTATTTGCAGAACAGCCGGATGCCCAAGAAGCTGCTGATCTCAGATATCCCTCTTTGCCGCTGAAAGATCAGTCAAGAATTAATATAGCTACTATTCCAGGTCAAGTCACATTTGTGATACTTAGTACATCTACATCTTCGATGCTCGACCCCTTGGGGGATTTTTCGTGCTTCCGCACACGAACGCGCTGCCAAGGACCGGCGCTTGGTGGACACGGAGATTCAGCTTCTGAAAAAGTTGGACCATGGAAACATCATGCGGCTCTCTGAGCGACCTGACGATGAGATGTCAACGGTGCAGTTGGTTGTGTCGGGGGATGGGGGGGGTTCTTAAGCCATTGAAAAGACCCAAAATGGTGGATTCATTGTGATGACTGGTTGATGATTCATGATTTGGGGTAGTTTCTCAAAATAGGGAACCCCCGCAAACCAACTTACCATTATTTCAATAATAAAGGATAATCACCAACAATAGTGGTGAAACAACTTCTCGTACTATAAATGTTCAATGATCTGGATGATTTGGGGTACACCTATGACTTGAGAAACATCCATATCAATGAAGACCCTGTATTTGGTGGCAGATCACCATTGGTAGCTAGGGCGTGCTACCCTGCTGATACTGTTGCTGATGGCAAGTCATAAGCTATTTCAGGTAGACTGGGGGGTGGTTTGTTCATGCAGATCTACCATGAATATGCATGAAGTATCATGAGGGATTTGGCAATGTCTACGATCCAGATGAATCATGTGAATGATCCTGCAAGATCAACCAAAGATCAACCAAAGACCACCTAGGGTTAAAATACTGAACTGGCTCTTGGTCGCGAGGGAGCGGTTGGGAGCCAGGGGTATCCTGAGAGCAGTTTGGAGCTACCAGGAGTGGCCTGTTGAAATACTGAATCAACTAAGGTTTCACTCAGAAGCCACGTGGATATATAATCCCATCTGTGGATCAATCACCTGAATCATGCCTGTTCTCAGCCATAGTTCATATGGTGCAACATCCGGGTAACCATCCAAACTTCAGAGATAATTTAGGTTGAAACCACCAATCTGAAAAATCTTGCGGGTCATGTACAGAAATATGAGGAGTTTGAGTACAGGCTCTGTCAATCATGTTCTCTCCAAAGGTGAGTCGTTCTTTTTTCCACATCACCGCATACGGCAATGGGTCAATATTATTCAACCGACTAATGGGGGATAATCACCAACAATCATAGAGAAAACACTGGTTAATGATGGGGAGCCAGGGGTACAGGGTTTTGACCCACAGCCATACAACATTCATTGTACTGGATGATATGCACTCAGTACACTAGCAACTGGGGTTGTGCAGTTGTTGGTTTGCCACCTTGTCAATACAAGGTTCAACTGGTGAGAAAACGCAGGGTGTCAGAACCCCAATTCAGTTTTGGGGCCAGTGATCAGTATGGTAGAGCAGGCAGGCAGATTCTTTTGGCTTCAAGTGAAGCAGTGTTAACTCCAGGGATGGGGGTCTGGATGAAATTATGCAGTACCAATGGGTGCTCGTTTTTCGCTAAGATGGGGGTGCGCTGTTTGTAAAAACAAGAGCTCTTGGAGATGCAGCTTCTGGGTGTGGAGTGGTGACATTGGGTACCAATGCAACATCCACATCCATTGCCAGGTGGTGAGTGCATGGTACCTATCAAGCTTGGCTCAACCAGATCTCGGTTGATTTCGCCTGATGGCGAATGATGATTGCTGGTCAATAAAGGGTATATGTAAATCTCTAAAAACCCTTCGAAAAACACGTTCCCTCCAACCTTTTTCACACAGCGACATAAAGCGGCACTGCAACGGAGGATGTTGTGTAAGGTTAAGATGGCTTGGAGAAGTTGCAAACAAACTGGCAATGCGCAGTGATTTATGATTTAGGGTTTTTGGGTGTACGGTTTGAGGCTTTAGGGTTAAAGGTATTTAAGGGTTTGAGGGTTTTAGGGTTAGAGGTATTTAAGGGTTTGAGGGTTTTAGGGTTTGTTAAGTCAGAAGCTCAAAATCAACGACTTTGCGCAGGAATTTCAGCATGCTTTTGCCTAGGACATCCATGCGGGCAGCAGTGCAGCTGAGGTGTTATGTGGATGGAACCAGCCTGTTCCTCATCTCGGTTTCTTGTTGGCACCAGCGCGCACCGGTCCCAGAGCATCACTTTTGTTGGGGACCGTGGTCGCTGTAAACGAGTTGAGTGGGTGACCCTGGGCGGTCATTTTGTGTCTTTCAACTCAGGTGTTCTGGGAACATGGGGAACATTGTATAGTCACTCCACTGACTACTACATGGTGGTTTCTCAAAATAGGGGTACCCCCAAATCATCCTTTGTGAGTTACTTATTGGTAATATTTGGTAATAAACCAACCATTTTTGGGTCCCCCTATTTTGAGAAACCACCACATCAGACATTTATTGATGTTTTTCAACGGTGGAGTCAATGTAGCCCTGAATCAGTCAACATCCAATCCTGTGACCTCGGCCTTACCCTCTGCTGTTGCCACCCTGATGGCCTTCTCGCAATTCGCCGCTGGTCGGTGGTGATGGGTATCTGGCTGGGTCGGTTGGGTCGGTTGGGTCGGTTAGGTCGGTTGGGTCGGTTGGGTCGGTTGGGTCGTTTGGGTCGTTTGGTCGCGAATGTCTAGTCTCCGCCCATCTTCACCCATCTTCACCCATCTTCACCCATCTTCACTCAGCATTTGTGCATTTTTCTAACAAACATCGATTTGTTGTCAATGTTGTCACTTAATGTTGCGTTCTCTACATGCGTCTTTTTGCAATGGATAGGATAAACAAAGCAAGTGACAGCATGACGGCAACGGTGTCGGAGAATTATTGGTCATGAAGAAACCAGGGCACCCAACAACGCTCCGGACAAAGAAGCAACCACACACGCTGATTGTCTGAATAAGTGAACTGTTGGTCCTATATCATAATCAGAAACATTGAGCACTTCCACACATCATGATTGTCTGATTCCGTGTCTTCCTACATCACTTTCCCACGATTACTGCCAACCACGGCAAATAAGTGTAATCATTGTTGATACTGCCCAATGGACCATCATTAATTCTGATCAACTATTTGCCACTACAATTCATCATTCCTACTCACCCTGGGACTAGGAACGACCTTGATTCCCTGAAATGTTAGCCGCACCTCAACTATCTCAACCACTACAATTCACTCACCACTAACCACCATGATTCACGGTCCCTGAAGTTGTCAGCCCTATGAAGTGCCACGAAGCGCCCTACGACCTGCTCCCAAGCCCTGGAGGATCCCTACGACCTAACACCACCGTGCTGAGGAACTCTGCGAGGGCGGCACCTTGCTGCAGGGCTTCGCTCGCCACGGAAACGAGAGCAAGGCGCGCCGGCGCCGCGGTGCGACGGGTAGGGGTCGGTGGTGGTGGAGGAACACCAAGCAGCTGCTTGGATGAACCAACCTGCTATATGATAGTTGGAACTGATAATAGCTGGTTGATGGTTAGTAATAGGGGATAACAACCAACAATAATTGGGATATACCAGCTATATATGGCCATGGGTCAAGCAGTTAACCAACCAATGATAGGGACAATCACCAACAATAACAAGGAAAGCAATGGTGAATAGAGGGGGAACCAGGGGTACGGGGTTTTGACCCACTGCTATATATCTACCAGCTGGTTAATAATAATACGTTAAAGTTTCAATCATGATCATTAATGAATCAAAACTAGTTCCACCTGAATACTGCCGGGTTACCGGCCCCATTCGCCTGTACCAAGTAGTTATAGCTGGTATCCCTTCCTAGTTGCTTCACTATCCCGTTTTTTCATCATGATCATCCAATTCTTCTATTGCTGCTCATTATCATTATCCCTGTCACTAACCAACAAAATCTTCTAGATATAGCAGGTTGGTAATATGGCTGTGGGTCAGTTCACCCTTTGTTCCCCTATCATTAACCAGCTCGTTTTCCCTATGGTTTTGCCGGTCATCATCCCCCATTGGTGGTTGGTTAAAGCCTTGACCCACAGTCATATAGTTGGTATTTCCCCTGGTATTGTTGCTTATCATCCCCTATCATTAACCAGCATTCTGCAATGTGGTCCAGGAATGTGACCGTATCATGCATGCCCTTGGGCGACAAAAGCTCATGCTGTAGTATATAGCTCCAATGGGCTTGTTTGCATTAGCGGAGCTATTGGGGATATTTGGGGATCTCACGTGGGCTTCTTTGTGCTCAAAATGCAGGAGCCGAGGCCACCTTAGAGACCTTTATTTTGGGTAATTAGCTAATAAGCAATGCTTGTTTTGTTTTGGCACATGATTTCGAGTCATGGTCATTTTCAGAAAGTGGACACAATGACCATTGAACACGTGGATACATCCAACACCACCTTATCATGTAATCATTTGACCTTCCCAAGTTGGCAGCTTTCCAGAATTGTCAAGACAACAACCAATGTGCCAACCATGCAGAGGGTTATACAGTCCAAGGGAGTTTGGCTGATGCACAACCAGATGTGTGGGATGTGTGTTGTGCGTGCATTCCACGTGCATTCTGCTTGCACAACTCAAGATGCAGCTGGGAGCAATCAAATGCATGGGGACGGAACAGGCTATATTGGGTTGCATTTGCTACATTGACCCACACCTTGGGAACAATTGTATCGCCACCATCCAAGAATGATCATGTTTCTTAAAGGCTTGAGGACTCCTAGGACAGAATTCATGGATACTTTTGCACATCAAATGCGGAGACAACCAAGCTTTGAAGTAGTTGAAGATGCAATCCATAGAACCTAGCAAAACAAGTGCTTGATTGATTGTTTACATGTGATTTTAGATAATGACTAAATTTCTGGCAGCAGCTATTCACTAAGCAGTAAAACAATCCATGAATTGGTGGCAGATCTTGCTTACTTTTTTGCCGATTGTTCTTGGTGTGAGCGCAGTCAACTTTTACTTTCCATTCTCAATTGACTTTTTACCCCTGCCAAACCACCAGTAAGGCATGTTTGATGATGACCATAAATGGTTTCTATCAAATATTTGTAACCATTCACCGACTCACCATCAGTCAACCATCAAAAAACCATCAACTAAGCACCAATTAACCATAAAACCCACCAATGAACCATCAAACCTGGATTGAAAAACCCATCAACTAACCATCAAACCTGAATTGAAAACCCATCAAAAACGATAAAACTCCTGCATTGATTCAATCCACCATCGAAAAACCCATCACCATCGCCTGGCCATGGATGGCCAACCAGGCCGCTTCGGCGGTGAGACAGATCTTGAGTGCGACGGCACGGGGGCCAGGCTCCTGCCGTCTTGGCCCGGGAGATGACCAACATGGGGGTTTCATGGTGTTTCTTAACAGTTTTATATGTTTCTTAGCAGTTTTATATGGGATGATCATAGTTCAGAATGGCGATTTACAGGGGATATTCACCAACTATAAGGCTCAATATGATCGATTATATGGTTTTCTTGATGGTTTTATATGGGGTTATATTGTTAATGATAGGGGATAAGCGCCAACAGCAGTGGGCAGTGGTTGAACAGCTACTATATCGCGGTTTCTTTTGCCATTGCAAACCCCAAAGTTTATGGTTGGCTTATTTCTATAAACGGTTGATGAACTGGATGATTTGGGGTACCCCTATGTTGAGAAACCAGCATATGATCAACCAAATTCAAGCAACAACAACTAGGGATGTATACTTAGACCGCCCAACAAGAATAGGTCTAACAACCACGTCAGTCGGTTAGTTGGAAGATGTAACGAAACAAGGGTCAGCTTTAAGAATCGAAGCATCTGATGAGAGATGATTTTGACGCCAACTATTGTTAACTATGCGTAATTAATAACAATTGGAAAGCATCCTAGGTGTCTTGACCATGGCACACGTTGGGTGACCATGCCACTTCAAGGCACCGCAGCAGAACCCAGAGACAGTTGATTACATTGGAAATCCATGGCTTCGCATTGGATGGGTTGACAGCTGTAGAATCGTGGATTCATTCGCAGATGGATTGGATGATTTATAGCTGTTAACCAGGATGGGTTTGGATAACATTTGTGCTGCAGCCCTTTTGCGCGAGATTACCGGATGGGTTTAGCCAGGAACAGATGCCGCAAGGCCAACATGAGGAGCAGCGCAAATGAGCAAGCGCTATTCACATCTTACCTGAGCTCGACATAGCTCAACTTGATCATGATACCACCATGCGGAAACCTGGCGTTCAAGATTTGTCAAGGCCATCCAAATTCCTGTTCGTCATGATGAACCTGGGCAACATGATTGCCTAAAGATGCCTGAAGATCATCAATTGAAGCACTTTCATTTTCACGCGCTCGTGGTGCAATGGCCGCTTGCCATGAATCGTGGGATGCAGCTGGTGCTGCTTGCAGTTTCGTGGCTCTGCCAACCGCGACAGGCGCGAAAAACCGCAGTATCCATCAGGGTACTCCAAAGTATCCAAGGCATCCAATTCTTTTGGGTTTTCGGTGGGGTTTTTGAACGCCATTCATAGTTAACAAGCCGGTGATCAGCTGCAACCCAAAACAGTCGAGGTATACCAAGATTGTGTCTTTTTTTGGAGGTTTTGCTCAGCTTACATCCCATTTTGGATGTATTGTGTAAAGGGAACACCCGCAATTTTGCGAATTTTGGGTTGTACCACACCGGGGATGGCGTAGCTGGGCTGCTGGGATGGGGTTACGAAGCTTGCTGGTGTCTCCTGGTGTTGTAAGTCAGCAAAACTGGTCACACAACCAGAGCGCTGCTGGTTGGTCTATGGATGTTGATTTGCTGGGTCTCAGAAGCAACTGCTCTGCATTCCTCCACGATGTTTCTTTTATCTTCTCCCTAATTTCATCAAGTTGTTGTTTTGCACTGTTGCACAATTGTTTTTTGTGAGAGGGTAGGAATGCCTATGGAATACCATCATGATACCTCCATGATATTTGATGACGAGATCCCATACAATGATTTCTTGTTGGTTCCAATCTGCTAGTATTTTTGGTCGATCCATGTCAATCATGCTTATAGTAGAACCATGACCATGCCCATTTTCTACCATGAGCTGGTGGTGATGTCTCTTCTAACATGGGTCCCATTTCTGTCTGTTGTTTATATCCACATTATTTGCAGGCCATATCTTTATTCTCATCGATATTTTTGCTGGTTATACATTTATATACCTATTGCAGCATATGTGGATGATGGGGATGGTAAATGATTGACTCCTACCAGGTTTACACCCTGATTTTCACCTTTGATTGTGGTATTTGGTGCTTCTGAACCCCTTCCTATGGTGCTACTTGGTGCTTCCAACTGGGCACCCCAAGCTGGAAGGATCCCTCGGTGACCCATTGATACGCACCGATGGCAGGCCAATGCGACCGCAACGCTGGGATTTCATCGACCTCCTGTGGAGCGGCCCTTGAGCAAGGACGAGGCGCGAAGGAAGGGAGAAGGAACAGGAAGAGAACAGGTGAGGTCCGAGTCTCCAGACATTTTTGGGCGCTGGTTGTAACATGTTGTTACTGGCTGTGTCACTTTGGTGGGCCTTTTTTCCGGGCCTTTTGGTGGGGGAGCGGCCGCCAGGAGTGCCCGTTGACCTTAAATGGTAGAATCTGGTAGAAGATTGTTGAGGCCGAATGTTTGATGAATAGTGGTTGATGATAATTGAAAGTCTAGTTGATTGACAATGGTTGATTGAAAATGGTTGATTGACAATGGTTGATGAATGATGGTTGATTGACAATGGTCGATGAATGATGGTTGATTGACAATGGTGGATGAATGAGGGTGGATGAATCTTGGTCAGCAGTGTTCGTTCATAGTGGTTCCAAATGGCTAGGATTGAAGCAACCCCGTTTAGAAACCCTCGTTTAGAATGGGGGCCACCAGTTCTTAAGAACGACCATGTTGAGCTGATTTGATGACATGGCCAGCGGTTGCACATGGTCGTGTAACATGGGTCTTTCCGAAACAGCTTCGAGTGAAGTAATTACAAGCCAGTTGCGATGGAATCCCAAGTCCTCAAAAGGACAATGCCACTTAGATTCCCCAAGTCCTCAAAAGCACAATGCCATTTGGTGGACAAGATCGGTTTCCATTTGTTTTTGGCAACAGACGCACCCCTCCCATTGTGGGATTGTTGCGTTTCGCTTGGATCTTGAACTTTCAGAAGGGCTGGTTCTGGCTTTAACAGAAACTGGTCTCTGTGTTTATTTCTACGGATAGGGACCATCCATAGGGACCAAACATGCGTTTTTGCTAGATGATAGGCATGAACTAATTCTGATCATCACCAAACTTCTGATCATCACCAAACTTGGATGGTATATGATGGTATAAGGACCAAAGACTCTTCTGTTCGCGTAGCAGTGCACTCGGGCAACAGGTTTCGACCCACAACCAAATCACAATTGTTGTTCTGTAGCTGTTGTGGTCGATCTTTGATCTTTACATCTTTACAGTATTTTTTGCGTTCACCAGTTCACCTTTGTTGCTGGCAGCATATCCAAACTTTATTGGCCAACTAAAACCGTTTCAAGAACAACGAGTTGTTTTTTCTTGGATTTTTTGCTTCATGGTGAAAGTAATGGCTGTTGTGACAGATATCGGATAACACTTGTCAATCTCATGGTGAATACAAAATGATTGATAATGGTTTTCAACATGTATAAAAGAGATGCTTGTTGTTTAACAATGATTTGGCAATCTTTGGGCATTATTGAAAATCATGTAATTATATATTAGATATCATATGATTATGCACGATTGCAGGTCAACTACTTGATTATATCAGCTTGCAATTGCGTTGCAAATTTGTTCAGTAATCTTTCAGATTGAATTCCAGCTATCCAATTTCTGATATTAAGACTTATAAATTGTTAATACTGATTAGGTGGATAAGCCAGCTGGTAAAATCACAACATAAGATACCTGAAACTAATACCATTTCATACCATGAAACAACTTATTAGTTATAAAGGATTAACATAACATACCTGAAACTAAGCTAATATGATTGAGTTTCAGGTCGAATCGCAGTTGTTGTCGATTTCTGAGCTGCCGGCCTTGAGGTCTTCGACAGGTTGGGCGACATTTCGGTTCCCTCCCGGCGACTGCAGTGCGGCCCTCACCGGGGCAGGGTGAGGTCGCAGAAGCGGTCGGGATTTCAGGCGGTAATTTAGGGTCGACCCAACGATCGTGGTCTTCCAAATCGACCCAAGAAATGGTTGGTTTAGTACTAATAATGGCTACTAGTGGATGATGAATGGCTGAATTTTGGTGAGGCTATCCAACGATTGGCATGTGATGGTGCACTAAAGTTGGTCAGAGTAGACAACCCCCAAGACAGTTTACCACTGCTCCACCATGTAAAAGTTCTGAGATTCCTGCACCCTTATTGTCGACAATTGAGATAGCATAGATACAGTAGCCCAAGATGCATAGATTCCCAAACACGGATTTTTTGGCTGGTTTAGTTACTAGCACTGCTATGGACAGCCCGATATCATTTCTATTTTTACGCCTGTCAATACATATCATGTGGTAATTGCATCATTTATGTATATGTGCGATATGTCCATATATGAATGCATGATAAGAACAAATATAATTATGTATATATATAGACATTTAAATGCGCATATGTATATACACACTTGACTAGAGGACATGCCTTTTGGTTCCATTTTGGACCCCTAAAAAGGGGAAAGGCAGCGGCTCAGATAGACCTGTGCTACAATGTTGTCTTGCTTTTCATTTTTAAGTAATGGATAGATCAATATATTTATATATATATATATTTACACATATATATATATATATGTATAGAGATTATGATGTAAACACAGATTGTTCACACAGTTCCGGTGTAATACAGAGGGTTTATTCACTTCGCATCTTTGGTGCGATAAAAGAACTCCTAAAAGACCAGCAATTCTGATTTGTTTTGATTGTGGTGATTTGCTGCTGGTTACAGCCGTGCCATAGTCCTTTTGCGATGAACGAATGTCGCATGCCATATGTGCTAGATCTACATCCTATCTATGAGTGTAGCGGTTTACCAGCAAATCTCCTCTTGTTCGTGGTTTGCCACATACTGCATTCATCCATACCATCTCAATAAACTTGGTCGTCATCAATCAACATTCAATATCATGAACAATCCCTATCAACATAGCTGTTCCAATATCAGATTCAGACCAGATATCTTCCCTCAACTATCATCGTTCCTTCCCGGGCATAGCTCTCGCCCGCAAAGGTCTCGCAATTCCTTCGGTGTGTCTGATCAATTCCGCGAAGACTGGCGCTTGGATGTCCACGACAAGGCGCCAGAGCGAACACATTCAAGTGAGCAGTTCATGATGTTCCATGATTTCCAACTCTTGATAAGCGAGTATATCTAACACTTAGATTCCTTTTCTTTGTAGCTTTTATCACTTGTTTGGATGGTATCCTGTTCTAGATTAGAACTACCCACTTCAAGTGGTCCAAAAGTTTTGCTACCGCTGTTTCTCAATTGGCTGCCCTGTGTGAATACATCTGTATGGCTATGGGTCATTGGCATGCAAGACATGAGTAGATGAACATCCCAACGAAGACTAGTTTGGCCATAGTATACATAGATTTTGGCAGGATATCATCTGTGGGATTTTGTGGGACTTTACTTGTGCAAAGTGATGAGCTTGACGCTAGGTATGATCACGGACTAGGGACCAGCCCTGTGACAAGCGTGCCTGATGGCGATCAATCCCAAGAGTACAAATCACGGGTGATTCACTCCCAATGTATGGTATTTGGTTTATCAATTATGGATATCGCTTCAATCATGGTTTCTAATCATCGCGCACGGGCGCGAACACAAACGCACATGTATGGGTGATTCAAAAAATGGGGCACAACTTCAATAACGCATGGGTGAATTAGCACATAGACAAAACATCCCCCAAATGTGTGGAGTCCCTGCATTGCACAGCTGTCATTCTGGGATCGTTAGAGCCGGCTATAGAGTAACAACGCCATGCTGCTATCTCCTCATTGATGGGAGATGTGCATTAATGAACCACCCCCGTTTAGCCATAAATAGCTTGTGATTTACAACCAATGGGGGTGGTTATGAATATGGATCTTCCATTGTCAACCATCCCAAATGGCATTTCTCCAGGTGGAACAGGTCAAAGTTGCTCCTGGTGGCAAGGGCGAAGCAGTGACTGGGACGTTGCGTTTCGCGATGTTGCGGTTGGAAGAAATCCGTCATAGCCGCCCAGGCAGTTGAAAGCCTTTGAAAAATGCCATGTTGATTTTCCAGCTATGATTGTCATTTGGAGCAAGACTTTTTCAAGAGCAGCTGGCAAGTGCGTGCTGGGTCTGGTGATGCATATCGACGGTCCGTTGACAGCTAGCTACAACGGTCCTTTTGCTTCCGGCTCCGTGGTGGCTTGAGACTACCCCAGCTGTGGGAGGTCTGATATTTTTGTAATAGACCTGTAGATCTAATAAATAGCTCTAAGGGATTTATGACTAGCTCCTGAAGAGCTACTGATAGGTTTTGATATGATTAGAAATAGCTCTAGGTATTTTATGGATAGCCCCACATGTCTCACAGACAAAGAGGCTGATGCAGGTCACAAACCATGGATGCTGGGGCAACCAGTAGACGTGTCTACTGTCTACACGTGCATCTGAAAAAGTTGCGTATTTTCTCCATGTAGATACATATGTAAACATATATACACGTTATTTCTGTATTCAAACGTATATTTTGGTTTGTGTGTTTTTAACTATGTATACACAATCTTACAGACACACACACACACACACGCACACAAACACACACGTGTATATTGTAATTACATATGCGAATGTACATTTAGTATCCTCAGTCCAGCTGTTTCTAAAATAGGTTATTTTCTCAACCATGCAATCTCAACAGCGGGCTACAATTGCTGGTAGAACACCTTTTGTATGTTTCAGTTGACTCGTGCAACATGTCACGGCACCATGGCCGTAGCCGCTGTTGCTCAATCTTCTGAGACGTCCGTTGCCTTCACTTCCCATCTACGTCTGTCATCATGTTCGCGTGGCGCTTGGTGATGGCCTTGCCTCTGGTCTTTGCCGTGCGGCCCATGGAGATGGCTCACACCCAGGGATCCAAGCGTTGTCGCCTCAAGACCGAGATGGGCATCGGAGAGTGCTTGGAGCTGGACGGAACGGGTGCGTGCCGACGTCCTGGGGGGACGTGCCACCGGAGTCAAGCGATATGGTGGTTTCTCAAGCCATGGGGATTAATGGTTGATCACAGGAGATAATAAGCAGCACTTGACTGATATACCAACTATATGGGTGTCTCTCAAAAATGCTCCCCAAATTATCGTTTTTTGGTCATTATTGGAAATAAACCATCCATTTTCTGGGCCCCTTATGTTGAGAAACTAAGATATCTATGGATCAACCTGGAAATGGACAATCGCATACAATGACCATAACTTGTTAGAAAACCCGGTCAACCATCCAGAATTGAGTATTGCCATGTTAATCTACCAGAGGGTAAGCAACATCTAACTCGCAGTTGACAATCTATAGGCGAGGGGGGGGTGGTAGATGCATATGAATCAAGCACCGTGACATTTAGCACAACAACCGACAGCCATACTTATGAACATTGCTGAGTTCTCGGTTTTTGTGGAGTGAATCCCAACTTTCACTTTTTCACTGAAGATGATCGAAGGTCGAGACTTCAGATTCAGCGTGGCTGCAACCAAGTCATGGCCTTCGCATAGATGAACCAACCGCCCGAGAAGCTGGATGTTGTCGTGGTTGTTTCATCGCCGTAGCCCTTGGTGGTGTGCCAATCTGCACCAAGATTGGATTCGCCAAAAATCTAGCCATCCAATGGGGTTAGTCACCCAAGCGTGTGGTGTATAGGTAGCGGTGGATCCATGAGTTCAAAACCAGCAGTTTAACCATCATGAGCTGGTGATTTACCATCAACAATAGGGGATTGCATAGCCACTCATTAGCCACTTATTAGCCACCTATTAGCCACTTATTAGCCACTTTTTAGCCACTTGTTAGCCACTTATTAGCCACTTCTTAGCCACTTGTTAGCCACCTATTAGCCACCTATTAGCCACTTGTTAGCCACTTGTTAGCCACTTATTAGCTACTTCTGATGAGCCAACTATCGTAGCTTTGGAATGGTTGGTCTGTGCACCCGTGGGTTGGTCGAACCGCCAGGACGATCCCGCGAAGGAGAAATTGGCGGAGGTGGGTGAACCTGCTGGTTTCGATTCCAGCTGAGCGAAGACTAGGTTGTATGTATATATATAGGTTTTGGAGGTAGGCGCTAGGGGTTGGTCAAACATATAAGTAGAACCTGGTATAAACCATCAATGTGATATCTTGTATTTAGGTTTCCACAGGTTGACAGTATAAGTAGAACCTTGTATAAACAATCATTGACCATGATAAAGCATCAATTCACCATGATTAAGAAGCGGTTCTGTGAATATGGGTGTTTCTCAAGCCATAGGGAACACCCAAAGTTATGGTTTGTGTACTACTCGAAATGGCTGATATTGGATGATTTAGGAGGCCTCATTTTGAGAAACACCAGAAGTAGTACCTAGTACCAA
This sequence comes from Symbiodinium kawagutii, assembly GCA_009767595.1. Taxonomy (NCBI): domain Eukaryota; class Dinophyceae; order Suessiales; family Symbiodiniaceae; genus Symbiodinium; species Symbiodinium kawagutii. Next base: position 183,918 of record VSDK01026713.1, read on the forward strand.
CCATTGCAAACGCATCATCGTTGATTGCAGTAGCAACTGACCCCAGTCATAGGTTTGAGATCAACGCCCAGCAAAGACCAAAAAAGCATTGCAAAGGAATTGTCGTTGATGGCTGATGATTGAGACAAATGGGTATACAAGGGTGTTTCATAAAAATGGGGTACCCCTGAATCATCCACTTTAAGCATTCATAGTCATAGTAATAAACCAACCATTATAGTTGGTATATCTCTTTTATTGCTTATTAATTCCTGTTACTCACCATCGTTAATCATTATCAATCACTAAGAGACCACCCTTCTTTTGGCTTCCCCTTTTTTGAAAAACCACCATATCCATGCTGGCTGGTGGTTTTGTCGGTTTTTTCATTTTCCCCAGTAATTTCTAACAGGTAGTTGGTTGACTCATATTTTTCATGACGGGGTAGTTCAACCACCAACCAGCATGTCTTTCAACATGACACTTTCACTGGCCCTGAGGTCATGTGCAAGCAAAATGGCATGTCCTTCTTGGCGTCTGGCACTTGCGCAGACTTGCAATTCCCTTGCACCATGAAAGGAGGCTCCAAGGTGCGCATTGCATGGCTTGCCAGGTGGATCTAAATGATTCTAGCTGATGATGCATGACATGTGTCGCTTTGTGTTATGTTGTTTGAACTGTATTATGCATATCCACAGATATATTTATCTACATGCACGCACATGCACACGTATGCCTGCTTGTGTATACGAATGTAAGGTGCAGCCAGTTTTGGGTGTCTACGCAGGCTTTCTTGCCAGCGGCATCCAATCATCAACAGTGGTATGTTGGCTACGGTACGTTGTTGTGAAGCTATGTTTGTTATGTTTCTTAGTTTACTGACCGGCTGGCGTTGCATTTGAACAAATTTCAACAGACCAGGGGTCCGCAAATCTGGAGGCTCCCTCGTAGTCGCCAAGGATCACCAAGGTTCCAGAACATCACTGACGTTGGGGTACCCTGAAGAACAAACACCCGCGCGGATCCACATGGTGCACCCTACAAATGATGAAACATATGATCAGTGAGACATAGCCATAGCCGGTTAATGATAGTTAACATATCTTAATGATAGTGAATCATGGTTCAATAATGAATGAACATTCAGTATGACTATCATTGACATGAACCAGCTACGATTATCCTTAACTATCATCGAATATCAACGACAATAAACCATCATAAACATTCATTAACGGTAGCAACCACTATTGATGATCATCAACTCAAACTAGTAATCATTGTAAACCATCATCGGTTTCTAAATCAGCATCGTAACCATCATTAGCTCGTTTCAGTATAATTTTCATACGATTCCTATGACCCTCCCAGTAGCTGGATGCCAGGATGGTTACACCTTGAAGGTGAGTGCCGGCTCAGACCGGTGCGAGAAATAGCTGAGCGTCCCGTATTTCGCCGTTTGGGATCCGCGGAGACTCAACTTGGTTAGTGCTTAACCATCGCGAGAGATGATGATGTTATTATTTGGCTTTGATAGATGTTGATGTATGGTTGACATGTGATCTATGCTATCTATGGTTTATTGGTTTGCTATATGCTTAAAACGTGGTGAATGTACGTGGTTAGTAGGTTGGTCACATTAGTGGTGAATGTCTGTTGGAAGCTCGTGGTTTTAGCGGGTCGCTGACTTCCCCCAGCAGCAACAAGGGGGAACCGCAGCCGTCGTAGTGGCCATGATCATCTACTTCAATGGTGGTCGCTGATGGTTAATGATGGTTGGTGATAGTTATATAATGATGATATGAGGGTGGATGATGCAATGATGGTTACTGATGGTAAATGTTGGTGAATGACAGCCAAGAATGTCCAACAGTTCTCATTAGTGGCCGAAAAATTCTCATGGTTGTCTAGCTGGTGATTCTCAGGGGGCTAAGGAGCCCGGGGTATCCCGTTCAATCCCTTTAAAGGGGGAGCGATTTAGAGCTACAGGGAGTGGTGAAACCAGATGGTAGTTGTGATGGTTAACAATTCAGAATTCGTGGTGGTGATCAACATCCGATGCTCAAGAGCTTCGTGGAACCCAACGTGAGCTGTGCAAGCTGTGCCCCGATGCGCCAGACTCGACCAAAATGGCGGCCTGCGACTGCAAAGGTTGAGGGTGTTCATAAATCAGGGTTACCATCAAATTGTTGTGGGAACCTCAGGAGCAATGCAATGATCATTTTCGAAGCATGGAACCGCCAGGTGGGTGGCCAAATCGACCAAATCATTTTTGAAAAACCTTTTCAGCACTTTCGGGATGGGTTGAATCTTCAAATACTTTGCTGAAAGACTTGTCCAGAAAGTTGCTTGTAAACTCGACCTTCCTTTTGCCCATCATGGGGTAGCTTATTGGTAGATGCTGCCAGGGGGGTCTCGCATCAGGGAGATGCTTTTTTGATTCTTGCTCCTCTATTCACGTCGCTCAGTCTCAGCAGTGTCAGATGTATTGCTGGCGGTTAATTATCTTGGTTGAGTTATACCACCTGGTCCATACAAAATCAGTTGTTAGGGAACACCAACGTGCTGAAGATGAAAAAGCATGTGCAAAACCATGTAGTCACTGCTGCTGGCACACCTACTGTCCTACTATTAAAGACCTATTGTCATAGACATGCAATGTTGTTGGATATGTCATGTCGCTGATTGGTGGGTTCTCAAAATAGGGGACGCCGAAAGCATCCTTTTATAGCCATGCTTAGAAACAAACCAATCATTTTTTGGGGTTCCCTATGGCTTGAGAAACCACCACTTGGGATTTTGCAAGGATGGTGTCGGCCACTGCTCAACCTTGCTTAGGTGATTAGCTGGCTGACCAAGGATCGCCACTTGCCAAGCTCCTTGGGAGCAACAGTTGCGCCACCTTGGGATGCTTACATGGGGGCTGCAAGTGCCCCCTGAGGTTGGTACCACCACAGCAAGGGGCTTATGAAGGGGTTAATAATCGCTATCAACATCCATCAACCGGTCATAGGTGCCTTGATTAACCATCTATTTGGTGGTTTCTTAGAATAGGGAACCTCAAAAATGGACGGTTTACTATCAACGATTAATATTTTCATATTTTTGGGGTACCCTTGTTTTGAGAAACCTCCATTTCAGGAGGGATCCCCTTTCTGAGGGGGTCACCAACCAGTACTCAACGGTGGAGCCTGTAGACACATCACCAGTCGCATGGCATCGATGTTCATCATATTTTATCGTTCTAGATGAGGGTATCAATATATATATATATATATATATGTACATATTTATTTATATATAAATATTATGTATGTGAAACTCATTTATGCATTATCTATTCATTCATTTAATCGTTTTATCTCTATATGCAGCATCTATATATATATATATAGATTTATATATATATATATATAGAGTGCGGATATGTAAACACTGTTATTTTGTCATACTCGTATTTTATAAGTTGCTTGATGGTGGGCCCAGACCCGCACAGCAGTTCCAGAGTGATCCCCCGAAAGCTGCATTCTTTTTTGATCTATAGCATTTATGGAGATGGCTATGGGTCAATATTAACCAAACAATAATAGGGGATATTCACCAGCAATAATATGGAAAACAATGGTTAATGACAGGGGAACCAGGGGGACAGGGTTTTGACCCACAGCCACATTTTGCCTTGATGCTGACAAAATTAGCACCAATGTCTATTCATATGATATTTTTACACCTGGATTGGCATGGATCGGGAGCTCAATACACCCCCTGCTGGCAGGGCTGCAGCAGTGAACATGGAAACTGGTCCCTGCGCAGGATTTAACCTTTAAGGAGGAAACTCGTGATGACACAGTGCTTAATCCCGGATGCAGAATCATTAATTCAGATGATCCTTGCATGCACAGGTCATATCCCAATGTTGCATCAGTTTAGATCCAGCCTCAAGATGGGATATGGAAGCAGGGTTCCGATCAGGGTCCACCACCTCCAGGCGTCGTGCGCTACAAAAGCGCCCGGAGTCTCTGGGAGCAGCTGGCGCAGGGGGAGGTGAATGTCTACACCACACAGATCTGCTTGCCCAACTCCGAGGCCGGCGCAGCCCCTGCAAGTTGGTTCATCATGGTCCCAAGGGCTACTCCTGGGTGCGGAAAGGCCGGATCATCCATAGGATTTCTGGTAACTTTGAGGTATTTCATCTAACCTGGTGACCATGGTGACCTGGTAGCAGTCCCTAAGTTGTTCCAGAACCTGATGTTTTGAGTATCGTTGTTTGGAGGTCATGAAGCTAAGTGAAGCAGGGGAGTAGGCTGCTGTCATCAGCGAAACAGTTGTTTAAACTATTGCTGACAAGCTCCCCTAGATGAATGTCAAGCGAACTGATAGATACAACTTAAAAAAGTCAGCCTGACGAATCCAACTAGTAACTATTGCGCTTGGGCAGAAGCGCATTTTTTAGCAGAAAATCGGGCCATCATCAACTGTCCAATCATCAATCAACCACTCGTTCACCCTTAATTAGCGCTTCGTTATGAGCCTGCATTATCGATCATTTTTCGAACCCCTATGATTAGCCGCTATCATAGGTGATTCTAACCCCTATTACTAGCCTATTATTAGCCACTATCATAGATCCGCTATCAAAATTGCTGAAAAATAGTGGTTATATTTCAGCTATCTATTTATATTTATGATGGACATTGCTTATAATATTTGCTAATATCACCAGGTGATATACCCCTCATGTGATATACCGCTATCATAGATCCACTATTATTAACCACTATCAATATTGCTTATACCTTGAAGTGGTTAAATCTATTGGAAGTATGGTGATAACCATCTATAACCAGGCTCACCACTATCAATATCCTCAGGTGATATACCACTATTATTACCCCTGGTGAGTTTAACCTGGAACCTGAAAGGAAGCCCGACCTGAAGATTGTTTTCCTCTACAATATGGCCATTTCCAGGTTCCAGGAAAAACCATTTACTTTGATGGGGGGGCTTTATGTTTTCATTGTTTTCCTCTACAATATGGCCCCCCCTTAGATATATAGACATCCACCCAGGTATACCTTCCATAAAGCCCCCCCATCATTGTCCAACTTTTCCCCACCAGGTGATGACGGATCCCCTGCTGGGCCCTCCCAACATTCCGCTGAACTACGATGTGCCCTGGTGCCCCACGTGCCCGTGACCCGATTCGACTTGTGTGGCGTTATGGTGTTGGTAGATAGCTTGATAGGCTGGATATCTATATATCTACAGCCATTATACATATATGTATATAGATCTTTCTCAAGGTTTCAGCGCCAGGCCACACCTACGGACATACATTTGAGGTGGATGTCTATATATCTATAGCCTATATTGTGTTGATAGAAGGTTTGTGGGTCAAGCAGTTAACCATAGTTAACCAAGCAATTTCATGAGGGATAATCACCAATCAGAGGGAAAACGCGCTGGTTAATGAGGGGGAACCAGGGTGAAATGACCCACAGCCAGATATCTTGATGGAAATATATTTGAGGTGGATATCTACACATCTATAGCCATATGTACATATACATATATAGTAGTATACAAACAAATCTGTCTCTCTCTCTCTCTATGTATATATTTCACCTCTAGTTTTCTTAGACCTGTCTGTATGATTATACATGATCCTGCACACTCCAGTGCATGTATTTACACATGCCCGCGGGATCCGCGGGTGATGTACTAAATAGGAGGGGTTCGTTTCTGAACACCGACACCTCCATGTCTACTTGTCAGTGGGCCATCCATCCCTCGTGGGGTACCACCTGGACGCCCCTCCAAAGAGCTGCGCGCTTGGCCAGTGGGGATCCTGTTGTGAGTTGCAGGAATGTTAGATGTACACTTAGTAGGATACACGTGCATATAGAGTTTCGTTGATATCATGTGTATATACATATGTACATGGTCAACCTGAAATGACAGCATCCAGCCACGTTTGGCATGATCGTTGAACCGGTTAGTCGCTGGATCAGGTCGAAGTGCCAACCGTATTTGTATACATGTATATTTACACATATATATATATCTAAATATATAGAGAGATACATATACATATATTTGTATTTACAGTTATCAGAATATATATATATATCTACATAAATAAATAAATATAAATAAATATATATATATATATACATATGCAAATACATATGGATACACACATGCATCCATCCATCCATCCATCCATCCATTCATGCATGCATGCACCAATACAATGATTTTTATAGCATTCCAAAATCATGATGTGTTTTTAATGTGAACATCATCAATATTGCTCCACAAACGCTCCTCCCCACGTCTTTTGAAACCCTGGTGGTGGCTGAAACCGAGTGGTGCGCTTCCAAGGAGCTCACGGCCTTGTTGAACACGTCGTCCTTTCTGCCCAAGGACGCGCTAATGACGGCTGAGGTACACGGGCTGGACCCAAAAAATGGTTGGTGTGTGATCTCTATAAATGGTTGGTTTGATAGGGACTTATAATGGAAAAAATAGGGGGATAATCACCACCAACAATGGTTCGTAGTTGATAATGGTGAGTGATAATGGTTTATTAGAGATTGATAATAGTGCACAATGGTTATTAACGAGGGGATAATAAGCAATAATGGTGGATATACCAACTATACTGGCTGGTTTATTGCCTATAAATGGTTAATGTTGGATGATGTGGGGGACCCCCATTTTGAAAAACACCCATGTCTGAGCTCATGAGATTGTTGCGTTTGGTTGCTTCCTGTCTGGGGCGTAGCCGCTGGCATGCAATCTGAAACGCTTGAGGTCAATAAGGTCAAATATGACTACATGGGTTTGTCCATCAAAGACATCTGAAGCTGGTTGGGTACCTTGTCAATGATCATGCTTGGGCCAGGGCCATGGCGTTACCACCATCGCCATAGATACACCCAGTGCCTGTTACGCCCATCTCTCATGTCCCCATGACGACTCAAGGAGAGTGATTCGTGGCGCTTTTTGGGTCCCAACGACGATCCCTGGGATTTCTTGGAAAAGACCAACTACTGCGTGGACTACAAGACGCATGGCAGTTGGCTGGGTGGGAGGGAGGGAGCGGGGCCCGCAGCCAGGGGTATCCCGTTCTATCGCTTGAAAGGGGGAGCGATTGGGAGCTGCCAGGAGTGGTGGAACTAGACGGTAGGGACGCATTCCAAGAATGAGAATTTTGCCCTGGGAAACCTGAGCTCAAAGTTGGAAAATCACTAGGTTCCAACCATCTATGTTCTGTTGGATCGGCAGTCGATTTCTGCGTTGGGGTCGTGACCAAGATGTGTAAGCTGACTGTTCGGTTCGGAGTTGTAGTCCAGCTCATCATCGCAAAATGTCCAGGGCTTGACTCGTGACACTGCTCAGTTTCATCCACCGGAACTAGTTGTGCCCGTCCGGTTGCCGGTCCTTTTTTTGGGATCAACCGTACTTGTATCAGGCTTATAGGGTGTGTGGGTGTGTTTATGTGATCATTGTCGATGAGCGGTCATTGGCTATCATCTAAGCAATGTGCCATTTTGGTAAATTACCATTGTTGGTGAGGTTCACTATAGTTCAAGTTTTTTTTCGACATCAATTGTTGGTTCATCAATGGTCAAATGACTGTGAACCATCCCCCACCATCCCGTAATATTTTGTCATTTGTCACCAGTCTAGCCAGCTACTACCTACAATGGCGAAGACCATTGGCCACAAGACATGTGGCTCGTCATCTCTGTCATCCCTAGTGACTAATGGATCCGCCCAGGAATCCGAAGGCCTACTACACCAGCCCCTACATCCACACGGTCACCTTACGCGGTCTCAGCGGATCAGCCACCTACAACTTCCGCCCTGAAGGAAGTAGCAGGAGCAGCGGGATGGGAGGAGTGCCCTGCAGCAGCCATGGGTAGCAACCCAAGTCACAGGGGTTGAACCCATCGTAGTGAACCCATCCCAACAGCTTGACTGTCCATGGGACATTCACTTAGCCTAGCCCCTTCACCCAGAGAGGTATGATGTTAAAAGATTTGTATGTTCCCGTTTGTGAGCCTTTGTGCCTCTGATCTGCGCGAGATTCACATATGAGATGGTGCCTCTCATATCAGCGTAGACATCCGGAAATCAGGTATGCATCGGAACATATTATTCTTCCTCATCTCTTGGGGAGAGCCGCCATTTGAGGGAGGGGCAACGGAGAACGGGGCATTTGAAGCAAGGGGCCTTTGAAACATAAAGGGCTGTGAGGCCTGTGAACTCCTGGGCAATATCCCAGCTGATTTGAAGTTGCCATGCCAAGACGATGAATGATGGATATCTAGATGCCCTTCTATAGCTCGTTTACCTATGAAATATGGACCGTTTTTAGCTTCCAGGTTTGTTTACCAGCTGGTATATATGTTTATATTAACCAGCAATACTTGGTTGCATGGAGATCATTCAGGATTATTATCGTCATTTCGCACCATTAATCACTGGACTGAATCATCATCAGACATACACAGGAGATCCATACTCACATTCATGTACCCCCAACTTTGCCATAGCTGCTGAACTACCATCAAATATGGGGGGTTTGTTCACCGCAGGATCCCCATTTCTTGTGACAACCAAGGATGGTAATCGTCCAGCACTCTTCAAGTGATTGGCAATGATCATTCTTAAACATCACTCACCATGAAAGAACATGTAACCATCAACACAATTACCATTGTCAAGAGATCCTCATTCTTAGTAGACTACGGGTCTAAGCCGTCTAAGCCTATAGTCAAACCTATGGTTAACCGTACAGACTTGGCTTAACCCTATAGTCAACCCCAATGGTTGTCCCTCTAAACCTCTGGTTAAGCCCAGGTGATCACCAAAAATGGGGGTCCACCTCCCAGCGGCAGCACTGGCGAACCACAGGACCTTCAGCTTCACGACACCCCCTGAAGCTGGAGCAGGGGCCCCACTTCGTGTGGGCGTTTGGGCCGGGCGCCTCAGGGGTCAGGAGATTGATAACATGAGTGATACCATCTATGGCTATGGTCCATAATGAATGCCAACCCTGGTTGATTAATCTACGGGTTGATACCTGGATTGATTGGCTTCTCAGGGGCATTATCATGAGTGATACCATCTAAGGTCTATAATTCCAACCCTGGATGAAGCGAGCCTCCCCTGGTTGATTAATAGTGGGTATCCCCCAAAATACCAATTGGTTTACCTTTGAAGTGCTACTTCCCCAATTGATAAACCTCCGGGGTTAGCATTAACTGGTTGTCTTAAGGTAAAACATTGACTGGTTATGGTTAACTGGTTAACTGGTCAACATTGACTGGTTATGAAGCATATGGTTATGGTCAATGTTAACCAGCCAACTTCAATGGATGTTCACGTACCAACAGCTCGATTGTCGGATGTGAACATTAGGGTACCAGCGGCACTCGTAGCCACGTGGTTAGATATGATGGCCATAACCAAGAAGAAACTGGTAAGATGGCATGATTGACCAACAACAACAGCAAAAGAAGATACCAACCAAAAGGGTAGGTTCATAGGTAGGTAGGTAGGTTGGTTGGTTGGATGTGGATGATGGTTATTGATGGACAGGGTTGCCATTTGGTACTCAAACATAGCTGGCTGGACAATAGCCATTGCCTTGATAGGTACAGTAAACCATCAAGACTGGTTGGTTGCCTGGCCAGCCATGCTGGGACCTGCGTTGAAGTAACACGAACAAAAACATCCGAAAACGAAATGTTAGGTGAACCCAGGGTACAACTGCACTGACCCAAGATACATCTACAACTGGTCGGTTGGTTTTCTGTTTGCTTGTTAGTGATGGTGAGTCAGTGATCGCTGTCGAGTCGGCAATTGTAAGACAAGCTTTTGCTTGAGAATATTTTTCGATTGGATTCCATTGCTATCGCTCCATCACTATTGGTATCTCGCAAGAGGTATAACCCACGAGAAAGAACTGGTTTCTTGCCTGGTTGATCAATCCAGTAGAAAAACAAGAGGTCCATTTCCCAGCAGATTCACATCTCATTCTGCCAGAGCATGAGGATAGGGCCAGCTTCAGGGGTTACTCCACAGCGGGCTAAGGCAGATATTGGCATCACCAACGTCAGCTTTGGTTGGAGCCTTAGTGATGTGAGCCCTAAACTCAGCAAGCCTTGCCATGACTTTCACTGCCCAAGACATCAAAACAAAGGTCTTGGCAGAGCAACTTGAATACACATCCAAGCACAGGAGCACTGACTGAGAAAGGTACTGTAGATGTTGGATGTGGATTGAGACAAACAGATAGGCATGTACATGTGTACATGTGTACATGTGTACATGTGTACATGTGTACATGTGTACATGTGTACATGCATCATGTGTTTGATGGTCCACGCCATGCATCTTTATGGTCACATGCATACGCATGCAGGTACACAAGCCAGTGGCGAAGATAGACACCTATGCAGATATCGACGGAGACACAGACCCATCATGTACGCACATGAATGCAAATGTAACAATGTACAATGTGCATTCTGTATTTCCAGTCTTTTTTAAAATCCAGATGTGGATATGGAACGCTAAACATTGGATATAGATTTATCACCCTTGAAAGGACAACCCGTTTTGTTGTCTACCGCATCATCATCCAGGCTCTCACTAACCATTCTCACGCATTATCAACCATTAGTTACCCATTATCGACCATCAATTCACTGTAGCTTGTTGGTCATATCTCTGACTGCTAGTCGCCCTAGTTATGTTCACTGTTGGTCATATCTCCATTACTGACCACTAATTCACTGCTAGTCGCCCTAGTTATTGTTGGCATCCAACAATTGGATGCCCGGGTGTACCAAGGTGTGATGTCAAAGATGTTGAGCCTGCAGCCTGACCTGCTGCTATCTGTGGGAGACCTGTCCTATGCGGACGGCTGGGCTGATCGCTGGGATATCTTCGGTGCCGCGGACGCGAAGGGGATGGAAGATTAACAATGGCATACTTGCTGGATTTGATCATGGTTAAGAATGATAATGGTTTTTTCACGGGTTTTTTCACATGTTAAGCATACTTGGTGGATTTGATCATGGTGAATTAAGAATGATCGAAAAATCACCAACCTGGGTTTGAGTGAGCTCTAGACAAAGTTGGCGTACTTGTTAACCATTTATTGATGGTTATTGGTATAGCAATGGTACTAACCAATCGATTAACCATTATTATTGAATAACTTCACATTGAATCATTGTTGAGAATGATCGAAAATGTTTAACAAAGGTCATAGCAAGCAACAACAATGCTTCAACAACAGTTCTAGTTGGTATTAGTGGGTGGTTTCAAGCATTTTTCACTTGCCCGAATATTTGGGATGGTTGGTTGACTGATATTTGTTTCTCAGGGTTGAAAGTTGAAAGCGCCAAGCAGTAAAGGTTGCGCCCAAAAACTGGGAGATTCGGTGGCTTGGTCATCCCCACATCTCAGTGATGGAGAAATGGCTATGGGTCAATATTAACCAACCAACTACTGGGGGATAATGACCAACAACAATAAGGCTTCAATAAGGGAAACAATGGTTAGTGACCCACAGCCAAATCACCAGTGAAGATGGAGAAACGATTTCCCCAGACAAGAATAATGACGCTTTTTGGAGGGATTGGGGCCGCCTTTTGCTGTGTATCTCCAGTTGGTAAGTGTGGAACGTGGTCATCGGGGTTGGTTCACCGCATGTCACCCAGGAAACGTGGTATCCCAGTGATATGATGGTCACTACTAGCCATCCCAAGGCCATGGGTAGGTCACGTGAACCTATCCCAACAGGTGGGTACCCATTCTCGTCAAGTAGGATATTGGTTCACAGCTGGGGTATGTGGACCTGGATCCTAAGCGCAACCCTAGCGGCCATATTTGGTTGGTGGTTGGTGGTCTTTGTTACTAAAGACTTGGACAATATGGTTGGATATGGTTGGCTTATGAACACATGTTTCAGAGGGGTGGTTCAACCACCAACCAGTGATGCTCATTTTGAATCAAATTATGAACAGTATTTACAGTTGGTGGGTCGCTTGTCCCCCCAAGTTTAGTTCACTTGTCCCCCTTGCAGCCATTAGAGGCATCATGATGGAACCTTTGATGTCCAGCCGTTACCACTTGGCTGTGCCTGGAAACCATGAGATGACGCTATGCCCAGCCGTTACCACTTGGCTGTGCCTGGAAACCATGAGATGACGCAGACTCTCGGCTCGGCCGGCAACTTTGCCAGGGCATAGACTGGTGGACAGGTCTACACTGGGGTTGCTTCGAAGATGTTGATGTAGCTGCACAACACATATTCATATACAGGCATAGAACATATGACATTTGTATATATGATATGCAAACGTGCATGTATATGCATTATTTATGTGTTGAGTTTGATATGTGTGTATATGAATAAATTTTGCGAGTAGACATACATACGCGCGTACATGTATACAGACACACATACATACGTACATTAAGACAAACAGATAAACAGGACAGGACACGACAGGATAGGACAAGACAAGACAGGACAAGACAGGACAAGACAAGACGGGACAAGACGGGACAAGACGGGACAAGACAGGACAAGACAGGACGAGACAGGACGAGACAGGATAGACAGGCACACATGCATACGTACATACAGGCAGACAGACAGACCGACCGACTGACCGACCGACCGACAGACAGACCATAGTACGATCATTTACAACTATGCATCGTTTTTCAAATGTGCAATCCAAAGATATGAACGTGCACACATTGCATGTAGGCAAGATCAGTGCATGCATGTTCTTTGATTTGGCAATTGGCCAGCTTGGTTGGTTAGATAGGTCATATTGATAATTTGTTGACCCTCAAGGGATGGAAGAACTGCCTTCGCAGCCGCGGCCCCGGCTTGAGATCGCAGCTGGTGTGAGTTGCACACGTGGGTATTCTCGAGCCATAGCTGCGTGGAAAATGGATGCGTGTGCATGTGCATATATAGATATATCTGTGTCGATGAATACCCATTTTGTACGCGTCTTTTTGTTCTTGTTCCTTTCCTCTCTCTCTCTCTCTTTTGCCCTTTTGGCTTTCAAAGTCCGTCTCACTAAATACATGCGGGTTTACAGCAATTTTATGCAATTATGTTTGTGCAATTGATCTTATTTTGCTACAACTACTATGATCGTTCTTGAATTGAAGCAGCTTCTGCCTCCGGATTCTTGCAACTTGGCCCCAGGAACAATGGGGTGGATCTGATCTACCGCTATCCCATGCCGTTCCGACAATCTGGTGCACAAAATCCTTTGATGTTCGCCTATGAGACAGGCCTCTTGTATCTTGGTCACAACGTGATTCATCCTCAAATATGGATGGCATAGTCAATCTGAATCATTTACCGCCAGCCAGCATGAAGCATCACTACCAAATGATTGCTACTGTGAATAATTATTGTGTTTCATACCATCCTTAAGAATGACCAACATGACCCACAGTAGTTCTAACTTATTCTAATATAAAATGACAGTTGAACCATCAAATTGATTAGTTCCGTCAAGAATCAACCTTGTAGTCAATGATGGAAACCACCAGGAACTACCAGTAAAAACCGCATCTTGTACAGAAGCTGCTAAAGGGGGGGTGGCCGCTCACCCCCTCACAATGCGCCTCTGGTAACGCTTGCAAAGTACATCATAGAACATGTGGCACATATCCACCGCATGTTCACATTGCTGGAAGCATCTGTCAATACAAATAGTTGAGGACATGAGATGTCATCAAACTATTGATATCATGCTAGCTATTGATTTTTGTGGAAGATTTAATCACCTGAGCTGCCTTGACTTCAGGGTGGGAACTATTTGGAGACCCAGAAGGGTGTTACTAACAACTGAATGAAGAGCATACGACACGGAACATTTCTGTGTACGTATTCCGATAAGTATATATTATGATTATATATTTTTCATGTAAATAAAAAACAAATATAGATATAAATATATCCATATATATATAGATATGGGGTCCCCTTGGGCTTTGCTGGATTCTCACCGTGTTTTTGTTCTGCTGGTGTTTTCGTTGGGCTGGTAACTTACTCTGTGCTGGTGTTATTTTTGTCGTACTGGTGTTTTTGTGCATGATGTTTTCTTGAAATTTTGCCATGCTGTTGTGCGCTGGTGTTCTTGTTCTGGGGTTCTTGCTGTGCTGATCTTTTGTGTTCTGCAGGTGTTTGTGTGTGTGTTGGTGTTTTCGCGTGTTGGTGCATTTTGTGTGCTGGTTGTAGCCGGTGTGTTTGTTTTGTGTTGCTGTTTGTCCTGTCCAGTCCAGTCGTGGTTTGTGCCAGATTTGCTTGCTTGCATTGTAGAGCGGTAGGTACATGAAGTGAATTGTTCAGTCGTTCAAGGGAGTCAACTGTCCCAAGTTTGCATGAAAGAAGCATTCCGTAGTCGATCTTGTTTCATTGAAGGGCGCCACCAATTCACTTTGGGTCCAGATTGTGTTGTACTTGTCCACACTGCTGCTCAAGCGCCGTTGGCAAGTCTTTTTGACTTGTCGCTGCACGCCATGTCGCGCAACCGCGCTTACACGGAGGCATGTCGCAGTACTTGTGATTCTGAAACTCGTTCCTCTTCCAGATTTGAAAGCGGCAGCACGCTTTGCAGGTCTCGCATCGGCTGGCTTTCTCGTCTGGTTGAACAGCCATCATCAGCGTGTGATTTTCTTTTTGAGAAACCGTAGATATGCATAGAAACTCTGGCTTTTCAGATGGCTGAGACGTTGTTCCCGGAATAGCACCTGAAGCCGCCATGTTGGCATGTCACGAGCGTCGTCATAGCCACTGTGGCAAGTGCCATTGATATCACTCAGCTTTTTTTCTGGAATCCTTGTGGATTGAAAGGGGGGAACCATTGCACTTCCCAAGCAGATTGCGAAAATGCAATTTGCCGCCAGATTTTGCCTCGCCCCCATCACCTTTATTTTCAACCCCTCCTGGAAAAAGTTGCGGCGGTCTGATATGCCAAGGGCGCTTTCACGATGCCCCATGCGGGGTTTCGGGGCCACATCAGGCTTTTCCAACAATAAGGAATCTGCAAGGACGTGCAAAATCGGCACCATGCATGCCGCAATGAGGTTGACAGGGTAGGCGGTCCCACAAGCTGAAGCTTGGGTTCATTGGCCAGAGTTGGCACTTGCCGAAGCTCAACACAAAGTTCACCTCAATCGAACTCATTCTCCTCCACCCAGAGATTTTTCTCATCCCTTTTTTCGTTTGCTTAGCACTCCCGACCTCAAACAACTCCGTGGAGTTAACGTGCGTTCATGGTATGACGCTGCCACTCAGTTACGGCTATTCACACCATTGGCAAATGATAGGGATCTTTGGAAACTATTATACCCCAAAATGACATAATCAACGGACTGGGTATTTTACTGCTGTCATGCGGACGCCCCCCGGGTATTGCGTTGGGCTGGAGAAAAAAATAGGTGTGGTTCCTGTACTTTCTGCAGTCTGTTTAATTTGGGTTGGTATGAAAGCGTGATTAGTCTGATTGTTATCTCGTTTTTTACACGTGCAATGATCACTATGGCTTCGCTTGTTCAATGATTCGAATGAAAATAATAGACATATTTTTGCGCTATAATTATGGCTATTATTACGGCGCCGCTGGCGACCGCCTGGGTTGTCACAGGCCCCTTCAGCCTCAAGGCCTTGGGGTTCAATGACCTCACCAAGCTCCTGCGCAAGCAGCCCCTTGGCAAAAAGGGAGCGAAGGTCCTCCAAGCGTTCTGGGACCTCAGTGAGGAGGACCCGGCGGACTTGGAGGCTCACTTCTTTTTTTGAATTGACCCGAAAATCCAACGACACGTTTCTTCTGATTGATACATTGACTGAGTTCCTTCTTTGCTTTTGTCTTGCAGGACCGTTAGGCCGCGGTCGAGTGGAACAAGGTCTACGTGTACCAGGTGGAGGCTCGCCAAGAGCCAGGCGAGAAGGCCAAGGAGGTGGCAGTCCTCCAACCGTGGGTCGCTGACCCCAGCGTCGTGCCAGCGTTCGCGAGGCACCGAACTGAGGTCATCATCCTATCATGATCATTATCATCAATGGCACCTTTTCATCATGAAATTACCATTCAACGGTGCAAGCACTCGACCCCACAGGGCAAAACCTGAGCCGAAACAAAATATATTTTTCACCCTGCGCACAAGAAGAGGAAGCCTCAACCAAAAGTAAAAGTTCCCCATGCCCAGCCCAATCAAAAGAAACATGTCAAAAGCAAAAAAATGACATGGCCGAACTCACCAAGAAGTACAGCTGGCAAACAAATCGGTATGAATGCCCTTTGCGCAGCTGGCAAAGAAGCGCAGATGGAACCCAAAACAAAATTTCCAACACCCAGCTCACCAAGCCACAAAAACACGAAAGGAAATAGAAACGCCCATAGCCCCGCAAAG
Source organism: Symbiodinium kawagutii (assembly GCA_009767595.1). Classification (NCBI taxonomy): domain Eukaryota; class Dinophyceae; order Suessiales; family Symbiodiniaceae; genus Symbiodinium; species Symbiodinium kawagutii. The sequence continues at coordinate 200,367 of VSDK01026713.1, forward strand.
CACAACCGCGCTCTCATCTAATTGACTTGCCACGCATACATCGCCGACAACTCGAAGACCCGCCGAGAACGAACATCGATAGAAAGAAAGCGCAACAAGGGCGAACAAAGAAGACAGAAACGGAGCCTGGCGGAGACAAATATAAGGAAGAAACCCGACCCGACCAAAGCAGAGATCGTGGGCAGAGCAGAAACGCCAGAGAAACAAAATTGCAAATACAGAGCACCAGTTGAGAAAGCGTCCCCGAGCAAAATACCAGAGGGAAACACCAAACACCAGAGAGAAATACCAGTATAGGGACAGTACCAAATGAAAGGCGGTATAATGAAAACAACGGCTCTTGAGAAAAACCAGGAACAACGATCAACAAAGGAAAATACCAGAAGACAAGAATAACAGCAAACAAAACCCCACCAGCCAACCCAGTAGAGAAACAGGGCACATATTGATAGACAAAGGAAACGATAGAGACAAACGCCGCCGACGGACAATAAATAAATAAATAAATAAATAAATAAATAAACAAACAAATAAATAAATAAATCAAAAAATAAATAAATAAATAAATAAATAAATAAATAAATCAAAAATAAATAAATATATAAATATATATCCAAAAAAAATATATATATATATATTTATATGTATATTTTCTCTCTATATATTAAATTATATATAGGTCACGCCTCCTCCCATGACCCCGTCCCGTGTTTTCATGCCAAGGCCTGGTGGGAAAAGCAAGCGGCGTTATTCAATTTCGAATGCTGTATATAGCGTAAGAAGCCTACATCCGTTCAGCAGAGATGCTTATCTACAATGGGGTATTGTGTGGACCTCTCTTGGAAGATTTCATGCCCTTGGAAAAGCTTTGCAGAAAAGGCTTTTCTGGGCATGCGACGAATGCGAGCTGCCGGCATGATTCCTTTGAGGTTCACTCGGATCCATGTCAGAATGCCTTGCGGCGAGACCCGCCCGGCTGACGTGGATCTCAAGTGGGCGGAATGTCAGTTGATTGACCACATGGCCACTTGGGTTGGCGCATCTTGAAGCCATGAGCTCAGCGGTTGTACTGCTTGAAGATTCGGTCAGAAACCGCTTTCTCGGCGACCCATAGGAATAACCCCCCATACTTCACGACAGGATCTTGTACAAAGCCTTTGCCCAATTTCTTATATATCTATGTATGGATATGTATATATACATACATATATGTATATATATTTATATATATAGATATGTACGGGTATGTATACAAAAATATGTATATAATTGCATGGATATATATATATACACATATATATATATAAATGTATATATGTATGGATATGTATATATACAAATATATAATATATATTTATATTTGTATTTATGGAAATAAATATATATCTATTTATATGTAGATATGTATGGATATGTATATATAGATATGTAAATATTTGTATGGATATATATATATGTATTTTTTATTTCAGTACATACATATTTTTATATTTATAGATATGTATGGATATGTATACATACATATTTAAATAAATTTATGTGTATGGATATGTATATATATATATGTTTGGATATGTTTAAATAAATATGTATGTATGGATATACTTTTTTTTTTTAAATATATATATATATGTATGGATATGTATATATACATATTTATATATGTATGGATTTATTTATATCTATATATATACATATATATATATCATATTCGTACGGATATATATATATTTATTTAAATATGTATATTTATCGACATATATCTGTATATATTCAAATATATCAATTTACATTGAGATAAATCAGAAAGGAAATAAATCAATAAGTTTTATGTTAAATGTAGGTTTTATATATGTATCTATGTATACATACATATATATATATATATATATATATATTTCAAAAAATGTATATATACATATATGTTTATATTCACACATATATCAAGAAACAAAAAAGCGAATATGTATACTATATGTTTTTTCTTTCAACAAAATTATGCGCACATATGTGTCTAAATGTGTAATTGTTTGTAGGTACATTGATATTTCAATACATGTAGTATACATGAATGGATGGGTAAGTAGATGTGAACTCGGTGGCATTTTCCTTGTGTCCTAGCGCAGCCTGCACACTGGCCTACCCAACCTGCACGGGAGAATTTGACCAATTTCAGTCGGATACAGATCAGCATTGGCATCACCGCTTCAGATCCGCAGCCTTCACCATGCTTTGTATACTTTTAGCAATTATGTCTTTTAATTTCCGTAAATCGCGAATCATGGTTTCTATTTAAACACTAGTTTCTTTTTCACTATGTTTACCCTTGATCACTGTGTTTACTTTCTCTTGCCAATCGAAGGGAGACATGGGGAGAAAAACCACCAACCAATGACTCTGATCAAAAAAAATGTTTTGCCAATCGCGCCAGTCTGACTCGTAAGTTCTTTTTCCTTTTCGGCGACTGCTAAGGGTTGATCCCTTGTGTCCACATTTCTCAAAACGCGGGACCCCCCAAGTCATCCAATTAACCAATTAGTAATAATAGACCATCCATTTGAGTTGGTATATTACCAGCCATGGTCCACCACTAGTAAACCATCCTGTATTTGGGGGTTCCCGAACTATTTTGAGAAACACCTATGTATTGATTTAACATGTGTTTTTGCGATTGTCCCTTATTATTGAGCATTATAGCCCCATAAAAAACCAGTAAGAACATCTAAAACCATTAGTAAGTTAGCCTTAACTAACCAATACCAAACCATCCATTTTATTCGGGGGGTTCCCTATGGAAACCACCCCGCAGCTCCCAGGTACGTCATCGG
>VSDK01026713.1:203214-260061 GCA_009767595.1 Symbiodinium kawagutii
CGGCCAGCTCCCCTGCCACGGACGTTTCCTCGGCCCAGTGGAGCTTCGTGGCCGAGAAGCTGCAGGAGGTGGATCGACGGAGGACCCCATGGCTGGCCGTGATGTTCCACACCCCCTGGTGCCGCATGGGTTAGGGGACAGGAGGGGGGGTTGGGTTGGTTATTTGGTGGGTGGTTATTAAATAACCTTGGCCATGATCAATCAGGAGCAATCATCAGTGCTTAATTATTGAATATTCTGAACCAATATTTACCACTAATCATTACAAATTCATCAATATGATCGACTGCCATATTCTTCCGTTGGCCAGCATTGGCCAGCATGAGCCATCAACCATCATTATTTTGGGATTCAGCCATCATCCGCAGGTCGCTGTTACTTGGGACTACTTCTGCAGGGAAAACATCCCAGGTTCTCTGTGAGTTTGCTGGTCCATGTTGCGGGTTTTACCCGGCTGTTGGTCCGGAGCCTTTGGGAACCAGGAGTATCCAGTGCTACCCCTTTCAAGGAGGAGCTATGGAGCTCGGAGGAGTGAAATCAAATGGTAGTTACAGTCATCAGGCTATTGCTAAATCATGTGCCGAGAGTTCTGGACTTTTTCTATGGTCTGAGCTTCACGTTGATGAACCCACCAGCTTTTCAGTTTTGATGACTGGTTGCCCACTGCACCTGAAGGATTTTGCATGATTATCTAACCACCAATGATCGGACCATTAGCCAATCAATTGCACATACGTTCATTCAATCATGGAAAATCATCTTGGGTGGAAAGGTTTGCTATATGCAGCGTGGTTAGCCTCCCGTCACTGAAAATCGTGGTGCTGCCTGTGCTGCAGGTACAACAGCAACAATGCTCACTATGGCGAAGCCATGAAGCATCAGAGGGACATGGAGTCTTTGCTTTATCAGTCGCCTGGTGATCCGCGTTGCGGATGGTGGTAGGGCACCATGGGGTCAATGAGGAGACTGGAAATTTCAAGGAACACACTGACATGCAAGACTGACATCAGGATGATCAGCAGATTGGGGACCTTATCTTCAACTTATTTGTGGACCAGACTCGTCTGTGGAGTGGTCCGCTTCCTCGTTCGAAACCGAGGCCATGAGAAAATCAATGTAAATCCAAGAATCGAAGATATTTATGGTTGGTATACAGGTGACGTCGGCCCAAGGTTACGTAGTCCAAGGATCTTCTTTCTGTCAGCAGATGAGTTTCTTCACGTGGGATGATTAGATGATCGACCAACTTGACCAGATGATTATCATATTCTTGGGGTGGAACCATGTTGAACCCACCAATCAGGGCAAGCAAGTCCGTTGAGAACCCAGGCTCCAGCCTGACAGATGGACCATGTCCTTGGCGGGGCCCGGCCATGTCTCTTCGCATGAAACATTTCCGGCATTTCATGATAGTTTACACATGTTTCTACCTCTATTATAGAAGATATTGCCCCTCCAGCATCATCACGACGGCAGATCCACATACAGAATTGACCAATGCCTAGCTTGCTACCGAGGTTTGGAGTAGACCTGGTCTTCAACGGACATGTCCATAGCTACGAACGCTCCTTGCCCGTCTTCAACAACAGCGTGAACGAGTGTGCCTCTGCTGATGGCTGGTTCGCCAGGGAGGAGACGTTCAAAGATTCATCGTCCATTTTTTGTTGAGTGATTTGGAGCTGCGATGTTCAAAGGTGTAACCAGACATGGCGGGCGTCCTATTCTGCCAATTCTGGGAGTCAACCTACATCTAAAGTTGAGATTCTGATCTTGCCAGATGCTTTGTACTTTCAATATGTTGGATGGGACGATCACAGGACACGTGAATGTTCCCATGAGATTTTCTCACAAACCAATCGTGGGATATTCTTGCAAACTCGATGGCCTCAAACAGAGATTTGCAGCCAACCATGGCAGTTGTTCCTCCGAGGTTAGGAACGGCGTTTGGAAAAATGGATGACGGACCGGCCCTGAACAACTGGTCCTTGCTGAATTGTCGCCACAACCAGCGGTTTTGTTTTGTTGACTTGCAAATGTTTTTTTGGGGAATCTCCGTTTCAAATTGCACGAACATATTTCGTGCTGAGCGCTGAGTCATTATTCCAGTGGTTAGCAACAATTATATGGCCACTAATGAAAGGCTAATTAACCATGAATCCCCAGGTGCCACCATCAATTTTTGCTTAACTAGCCGTTAATTAGCCACAAATGAACCATAAACCAGGCCTGTGAACCATCAACTGACCATTCGCCCGGATCCTGAGGTGGAACTGTGCACATCGTGGTGGGTGATGGCGGTAACTACGAGGGCCCTGCGATCTATGAAGGTCGTCCTTCAGGGTGGCGCCAGCCGCAGCCAGCCTGGAGTGCTTTCAGGGAGGCCTCCTATGGGCCAGGTGCGGTGCCTAGGGCGTGGCATGCCAGTGGTTTGCTGATGAATCTGATGATACTAGTGGTAGGGTCAACTATTGCTGATGAATAGTGGTTACGAAAAATCGTGGCTGATAATGGGTGAGATGAATCTGAGTGGCATTGGCCACAGAATTTCTGGCAACTGGCCCTTTGACAACCGCAAACTTTGATTCTCGAGGTCTCCTCACGGTCTACAACAGCACTCATGCGGAGTGGCGCTGGCACCGCATAGCATGTGTATTTCAGAACCAAAATCATGAGCCCGTGAAACTCACGAAGTTTACCTATGAGCCTTGGCATGCTGAAGGGCAAGTTTGGTTAGTGGAGCCGTTTCAGCAGCATGCTGGGTGTGTTCCGAGCCAATTGGCCTGCAGTTTATATTTGTTTGAACATGATTGAACTTATCGCCAAACATCTTGCAAAGCCACTACCAAACTTGGAAGCTAATGGTAACGAAAGGTCATTTATTGTCATCATCACAATCATTAACCAGCCGGATCCAGTCAGTGGATACTGTTTGGTTCAATTTTCAATCAGTTTCCCCAGCTCTCAACGAGCAAAATGTTCACCCTGCTAGCCAGTCTCGTGACGTATTGACCCACCGGCGCTCCACTTGTTTTTTTTGCAGGTGCTGGATGTGAACCGCTACGCTGAGGAGCATATTGAAAGTTGTGCATGCCCTCATCCTTTGTTGGAACCCCAAAAATTATAGCTGGAAATCAGACAGGCACCTTTGGTTGAACCCGCAATACAGGGGCGGAAAACAGGCATATCCATTTTTTTTCAGATAGCCGCATGAGCAAATGGCGATCTCTCGCTTCATAGCGGTTCATTTGCCGATCCAAGGGCCCCAGCAGGGTCAGACCAAGGACGGTAGCACTGAATCCCTGGGCCGAACGCGGCCCATCAGTGCGTACTACTGGGATGGGGTGTCTGGCCCTGCGGAAGGGCCCAAGTGCTCAACTGAGGGTGATAATTCGCAGTGTCTCGGCCAGGTCTTTGAGCGTTTTTGGTGTGTGTTTAATGGTGAAGGGTGCTTGTTGGATTCATGTCTTAGATGGGTAAGTCACAAATGGTTGATATTCATGGTGGGTATATATACTTCATATCTTAGATTGATGGTGTTGAATGGTGGTGTTGGATTCATGTCTTAGATGGGTATGGATGGTTTTAGTCAATGATAAACGTTTTAAGACTACGTAATGCTGGCGAACTAATGGTTGACTGGTGCTTAAGCAATGGTAGACTGCTGTTTAAGCAATGGTTACCAATACTGGTTGGAATGTTTAGCAACATAAAATTGATGAATCAGTGATTACTACGCCCACAGATGCCCACAGATTCAAGCAATTTGCGCCACCAATACTGGCTGACCCTTCCAATCGATGCGCATCAGACCTGAGGTGCCGATGCTACTGCCCCCCGAGGTGATAGGGGTGTTTGTCCAAATAGGGTACCCCCAGTTATCATCCGATATTTGTTTATAGTTCATGGTGATGAACGACTATCAATTTGGGATCCTTTTTGTCAGCAATCCGCCCAGGCAAGCGTTTGAGGCATCAGATGTGGTCATGTTGGTGCGAAATCCTGAGAGATGCTCCAACAATAAAAAACCCATTCAGCCGACGGTTTCAGCCGCTGGCACCGCGGTTTCTCCAAGGACCTTGGGGGTGGGGAGACCTTGGGGGTGGGGAATGCTGCCTTCCCCAGGCAGAATTATGGTGTTTGGGATGAGGCATTTGGGGGCAACGTAGTGACAGTTGCACCTTGTGTAGTGAATCCAACTTGCCAGTTGAGCAGTCTATACTTGCATGGTTTTGTGGTTGGATCCGGTTTAGTTCGTGGATGGGGGTTGCATGTGGTTGTCAGGCAATGTTGATAATGTTTGATCATCCACTGCGGGGCATATGTGGAATATATAGTATTGATTCCCATGATACTGTAGCACAGCAATCAATCAAATTTTTCACAGCTCAGCTGCTGGCTGAATCTCCAAACACATCCCTTGCTTGCTTAATCAGAGATACTTGAGGGCTCATCTTGAATATAGCTTTAGGATTCGTGAGTTGCAACCTGGTTATAGCACCAGTTCTCCAGTAGCCATGAGCAGAGTCATAGCTATCACTGGCCAATGAGTTTTGGAGAACCTCTAGTGGAAGTACAGGAACTCTGGTCCGATTCTATAATTTTTTGTGGCGATGCCAGGGTTCATGACTGCTGCAGGAGGTTTTAGTGTTTTCTTGGTGGACCCATTAGGGATCCAGAACTTGTTTGAAATATAATATATCCCTTTCCCCGAACACTAAAGCCTCCGGGCCTCCCTCAAAATGTAGAGGGTGGCGCAGGGGGTTTGGTTTTTCGGGGGAGAGGACTTTATCGGCCACCATGCTGGATTTAGCTGCCGGCATAAGAAGCTTTCCCGCTCACCATGACAGCCCAGTCCGGATATGCAAACACACACAAATGGTCGGCTGTGATGATGATGATGATGATGATGATGATGATGATGATGATGAAACATTAAATTTTGTTTTCTTCAGTGTGAGAGACCAAACACAGAAACACCAGCATTGGATACGTGAGAACAAACTAAGGTACCGCCCTGCTTATTTGGTTGAAGCCGTCCGCAAGTACACAAAAAATCAAATGCTCCGGATTTTTTTATCACCCAAAATGCCCTGGTTTGGATCCTAACTCGGCTCGAAGCTCGGTGAAGGAGTGGCTACTTGGCCATGCTGAGTGCTGCTTCAATTTTGACCCTGGCCCTGCTCAGAACTTGCTGGCTGCCTCGGGGATGGTCGAAGAGACCAGTGCATGGTGAGAGATTGTTGAGTGCGCAGCCATAAAGATGCGACGGCCAGGGAAGGAAGAAGCTGAAGCAAGAAATTCGCATCATTAGCGTATGGGTCCTAGCAATCATTGGCATAACATAAGCGTATGGGTTCACAAATGGTTCATAGCAACAAAGCGTAAGACAACTATCCACCCAAAAATTGATTAAGATTTGGTTCTGCAGCCATATCAAAAATCGGTGCCCTGGTTTGCCCAATGGTTCATCCTGCTTTGGGGCGAATCAATTAATGTTTCCCATTTTATTCTAGGTGAAGAGGGCCGCACGAACCTGAGTCATGGCATTTGAGATGCGTTATTTCATGGCGTTTGAACATGGTAATGTGGGCGGGACCCGTTTCTAATGACAATTCTTTGGAAAGCATGCGAGTCTTATGATGAAACCATCGTGCTTATATACACTAATTACTCTTGACCCTGGTTTACCGCTCACATGGAGTCAGTTTCCATTGTTTTATCAATAAACACGTGACTGTTTGCTAAAGTGCAGATATCAGCAAAAGACGCTTGCTCGATGATTCTGGTGGCCTTCTTGCTCGTGCTTGCCTGGTTTCGAAAAATATTTGGTCACCCCATTTTTCTTACTAGTTCGATTTTGAACCATCACAATTCATCAGAGATTGCGGGGCTTCCGTCTTCAATTGGGGGGAAGCCATAGGGTACCCCAAAGTGATCCTGGGTTATTACTCAATTTATGCTTCATAATTTGGATGATTACTGGTCAACAGGGATGATAACTGGGAGTACCCCAAACTGGCTTGAGAAATCATCATTTCCGTGACACGATTCTATTAGAAATGGTCCCACAACCGCAGCGCTGAGGCCTACTGCCACAGCAAAGGTGTGATCCATCGGGACCTTTTCGAGCCGGGTTCGCCAGTGGCCGGTGAGGAAAAGCATGTCACTCAATTAGCTTTGTTTTGCCTAGGCTGATAGCGACTACTGTAGTGATTGGTTCTAAACAATTGTGTAGTTGGTTGATTTACTGATATTTTGCAGAGGGCTCATGATCACCAACCAGGTATGGATGTTTCTATTGTTATTGTTGGTGGATCTTCTGATACACTAGTCACAATTATGGGTTCATGGCATGGTGGTTGAAACATATTTATTTTTGGCGCTCATCATGCAACAATCACTGGCAACACTAGGGTGCTTTCCTAGCGATACCCCCAAACCAATACACAGCGATCATTTTCAAAGGAACGATGATGATGATGATGATGATGATGATGATGATGATGATGATGATGATGATGATCATTTGCAGAAAGGAATCCAAGAGCTTTCTGGGTAGCCCCCCCACTCCCATGGGTTTGGGCATCAGCTGTGGTATTTCCACTACCGAGAAATGACCATGATTGGACACCTTGCCCCTACGGTTCACGAAAGCCACTGATGTGAATGTTTTTGGATGTTTTGGACAGGATAATCGGTTACAACATGTTGTAACTAGACTTGAAGACCCCAGTGCCTTGATGAAATGTCTTCCACGTTGGAAGAAAGTGACCGGAGGCATTTTGTGGGGCAAAATTGACATACTGAGCAAGACTTACACTCAGATATCTTCACACTCATCAAAATGATCATACACGCATAGTAGCCACACATGGGTGTTTCTCAAAATAGGGGGACCCTCCGAATTCATCTAACAATTTACACTAATTATTTTTATGGGCTAGCAATAGTACTAAACCAACCATAACTTTGGGGGTACCCCGTCATGGCTTGAAAAACCACCACCAGATACAGCAGATCTGCGGAGGACCTGAAGCCTGACAATGTGCTCTACGCCTCGAAGGCCATCGATCGGACAGCACCCCCAAGAGCTATGTCAAAGTGGTGCCCCATTGGATGTGGAAGGTGATCTCTATAGGGAGGGTTCTTGAAATTGGGAACCCCAAAAATGGATGGTTGATATTAAATTAGTCAATATTGGATGATAACTGGCGGGTCCGCGTTAATGTGAGAAACACCCACAGGATTAGAATTTGTTGTACACTTTAGGGTGCGGCGATGCCAAGACAAGATTTCGGAGTACAAGCCTTGTGGTGGCAGGTGTAGTGACATTGATTTACATGCTTCCTTGGAGTAAAACATCATACACCGCAGGGGGGAAGGGTCCTGCAATTTTTCTGGACACTTGAGAGAGTTCCACCAGCCACCTTTGACCAATGGGCCAGCCAACCAAGCAAGGAAGCAAGCAACGAGCCAACCACCTTTCAACCAACCAACCAGAAACTTGGGTGAGCAAACAGGGACAGAGCCAACCAATCTGTTGTTTTTCTTTGGATATACCCGCAAGAGAGGCATTTTTCAACCAGTCCAATCCACTTGGTTTCATCGCAGGGTTTGTCGCACAGTATTTTGATTGGAAACAATCCTTGGAATGAAGCAAACTGGATTGAACCAATATGAACCAGTTTCAACTGCCATACTGGATCGAACCATTATGAAACCAACTGTTTAGAAGCAGCTGGATTGAACCAATCATTGCTTCCCTTCAACTGCTTCTAAACAGTTGGCAGTCCTGGGAAACTGCGCTTCCTCTCTCCATTTCGAGGCACCTGACAGCGCTGTGAAGGCGCGACTGTGTACCACTGATGGTTCAAGGCTGTGGCATAGTCCAAGTCCTCGGATTTTTTTTGCTAACAACTTTTGCTGGCACACAGGCAGTAACAGGTACCATGACAGAAGTTGATGGTACTACAACAGATTCAACTTCTGCTGCTGGGAGTTTGTTGGGGCTTTGTCTCATGGTCCTTCTAGGGGTAAGATGATCCTCTAGCACAGAAACTGCATCGAATGACTCGGGCGGCTTATGGTTGTTGGATTCTTTGGGCCCCGATGTGGACTGATGCGCTTTGGAATTCCTGGCTCCTGTCGTGTCTTTTTGGCCTTCGATTGTGAAAGCTTTCTGCATCCTTATGCCACGCTGCTGATTTATCATGGATTTGGACAAATACACCAAGTGCCAAAGGGAACACTTGTTGGGAACTTGTGCTTCCTGGGTACGATAATAGGGAAAAACAATGGTTAATGAACGGCAGGGATACATAGGGATACAGGGTTTGACTCACAGCCATATCGCAACCAGTATCACTTGGTGCCATTTTCTGTAAGAGGCGAGGATGGACAGTCCTGAACACACGGAGCTCCTTCTTCATACTGTGGTGCAGTACATCACTTGGTTGTGCGCAGAAATGATGTGCCCTATGCAAAACAACCATTTTTAAGATCGTTGGAGGTACCACCATTTATGGATATACCCAGGTGATCCCAGGCGTACGTCCCTGCTGTCGTTTGCCTTTCTGGGTAGTCGAGGGGGTGTCTAAAACTTGAGACTGGTGATTTGGGATGGTTTGCTGTGGAGTACTTTGAGCCAGGCTCATATATGAACCTTGACCGCTCTTGTATACGTTTGTGGCTTTGTCAGCGAACTTCTATTGCAACTGTTTGATTGAATGTTGATGAATGTTGATTTGTTCATTGTTTACTTCTGCATGTATCGATGGCTTGACAAGAGTTGATCTGTGTGTTCCATTCCGTATCTCCCACCAATGAATTTTATCTTCACACCAATGTCGTTAGATTCAACTAAACCATCCATATTTGATGGTAAACACTAAAGTTAGATCCAAAGTCAACCGTCAAACTAGATGTCTTTTTCGTAAATGACAAGCTATTGAACAGGTAAGAACATGATTGAATCACAGCTAATGTTCCGAACTTTCTAAGGTAAATCACCAGCGCTAACCCCCACGGCTTTCCAGCGCCGGCCCCGCCACAACTTCCGCAACGGCACGACTTCAGGTCATCGACTTTGGACTCGCGGACTTCTTGCAACGCAACTTGGGCGAAGATGTGAGGCGAAGGTCACAGGAGGTCACAGGTCATCTCATGGGTTTCTATCATGAATTCATAGGGTTTTAATATAGGGATTTATAAGGTTTTTCCATGGGATTTACCATGCTTATACTGGGTTTCTTAGTGGTTTTACTGGGTTTCTTAGTGGTTTTATAGGGATGATTGAATTTTCCTGATGGTTTTGTGAGGGATTTTGCAGTTTTTATCATTCGGAACATTCAGATCATTATTAAACTATGAAGACATCATTAGCTAACAAGTTATCAACCATCATTGATCATCATTAATCAGCATTCATTACTGTATCATTAATCATCATGAACCACATCAACGAGTTATCAAACAGTAGTATCATTTGTCATCAAGAAATATGAAAATGTGGCCATAGGTCGAAAACTTGTTTCTTTTTCACTTGTGGACAGGGGCACCTCTCTTGTAGCTTGTCAAGACGGAAGGGGGTCTTGAAAAACAAAGTTTGGAGGTTCAACAAGATCGCCACATTGTTTAGCACCCCCTTTCCCCCAACGTTAAACCTCTCCTTCCATTTCGTAGGGCAATCCATGCATCCTTGGGGGGCCAGGAAGGGGATATATGTCATGATTGCAAGGGATTCGCTGAGATACAAGACTGTTTTCCAGCCCCACTGGATATATTGACCACACATAGCCACGATGTTCGGGGTAGAAGTGCCGCTCGCTGGCAGTATTTGGCGCCTAAATTTCCTTGTTGTGGGTGAAGAGGATTCAGCCAGTCCACGCATGTCAGAGATAGCGTTACTCATCAATAAGTCAATGAATAATGATCACTAATTTCCTTTCACTTTGCCAATGATCAGCGACCATCAATCCACCATCAAGTGACTGGCAAGCAACCATCAACGATCAACCATCAACCATCAACCATCAACCAACGAACCATCAACCATCAACCAACGAACCATCAATCAACCATCAACCAAGCATTAATCAACCATCAACTGACCATCCACTCTCCATCAACTCACATGTTGCAACCAGCCATAACGAGCCCGAGGTTTGCGCCATGCTGCTGGTGGGAAAGCCATGGAACGTGTGACCCGGCAGCAGCTTCGGAGGCGCTGCCATGGTGTCACGGGCAGATCCAAAAGTAGATATCAAACAGATATGGCGAGCTGGGTCAATATGAACTAGCCAACTAATGGGGGATTCCCACCAACAATAATAGGGAAAATAATGGTGGGATATCACTAATGGGATAATAACCAGCAATTATAGGGAAAACAGCCTGGTTCATGATGGGGAACCAGGGGGACTACGGGTGAACTGACCCACAGCCATATGATATGACATATGACATATATAAACATATGAGAACAACACATGTAGGAATAGAAAATATGTTGTATTTAATTAGTTATGAGTTATGAGATAGAACATTATAGAATTCAAAATCAAACATACTACTGTATTTGTATCTTGCATATACATAGTAGAGTAGTCCGCATTGTCGTGGTGGAGAACATGAGGTTGTTGATTTGGTGCACCACTTCGTTGCAATTTTAATTCCAGGAGCCGCACAAGTTGGATTGTTGAAACCATGCATGGTGTACACAACTTACCTGCATCCCTAGCTTTCCCAAGGTTTATCCATTTTTTTTGCTTGCACCGGGAGGGCTTAGCTGTGTAGCTTGCACCCTAGTTCCCCGAGCTTCATGATTCGCTCCAGATGATGTAGCAAGATCTTGTGGGGCCTCGGTTCAACATGGCTGGTTCTAGGTAGGTTTAAGATGGTTTAAAGCCAAGACCTTATCCAGTAACATGGCTGCGGCTGAGCCAATAATCCAAGACTAGGTATGTTTGTTTCATTGAACATTTCACCCCCAAGGATGATTTTACCAAGTTTAGAAAGAAGTCCGTGAATCAACGCACACTGCGTGGTTGATTGTAGAACAGATCATTCTAATTACCTGGCTTAATGACGATGATGACAGGAGGGCGGATCAGCTCAAATCGCCATGATGTGACTGGCAAGATCTCAAGTGACCAGTTGGGTTCAGTCTTGTGTCAAGCCAGCACTGCCACGGGGGGGTTGTACTCAAAAGTCAGGGGTTTCCCACTGGAGAAGGGTGAATATAAGCACTGATTTGGATGCGTTTGTCTCCCTTCCACTCTCTCCAACTATGCATATCTATCTCTTTGTTTCCATATACATTATTTCGTATTATATTGAATAGAATGGTATAAAGCGATTATATACATATCTCTCTCTTTCTCTCTCTCTCTCTCTTTATACATATATATTTCTATAAAGCTTAGTTCCTATCAGCCAACATATATGCACAACAAGTCACAACAACCCATCATCCTATCAGCAGGGTACCGAGCGCTCCCAGGCCGGCACCCTGGCATTCATGGTTGGGATGCCCGGCTGCTGCACGACTGGTTGCGCTGGTGCAACGATGGGGACCACGGCATGGGTATCCTCTGATGGTCCTCATGGCAAAGAGAGAGTTCACTCGAATCCATCGGGAAATCGTTCTCCTCAGCAAGGTCCAAGAATTCGAATGTTCTCTCAGGGAAATGGTTAAGCCCCTGAGCCACACCAAGTCACTGAGAATTCGAATCGGTCAATCTCTGAGTTAGTTTGGGTGAGACGCTTTGGCGAGGCCCCAGAGATGTTGAGTTCCGTGGGCGATGGCTCCTATGGTGAGAAGGTGGGCGGAGATGGGGCAGAACGGTACCAGGCAAGCTTGGTTACTGCTTGGTGGTTTGAACCTATTTTTGTTTTCACTAGTAGTCATTCACAAATGGTTGGTTGACTAGTATTTTTTCGTAGGGGTTGAAACCACCGACCTGGTTGGGTTTGTGCTGAGTGTTTCAGTAGCACCGGAAATCCAGGGGCACAGGGTGAAATGACATCGTCCCACTCTTCAAGTCTTGTGGTCACTTAGGGTGTTACTGTTCTCCATAGATAATTGCATTTCCTGATCCCATGCTCTTGCTGGCCACTCGTTTGCCCAGTTTGGTTTCAACAAACAGCTTAGCAAGGCGCACAGCAGTCGAGACGGAGACCCTGGAGGTTCAACCCATGAGTTACATTCTCAATTGGGTTTGTTTTCGGGGACCAGAGTTCTGATGATGGGTTCAAATCATAGATGCATATATTGTAATTTCACGGATGCCCTGAACCCATGTAACTGAAGGTTATACGGTTATACGAGTGACTTATCAAGGCATTATCAGAGGTTCTGCAGTTGCTCCTTTGGCAACTGCTTCCACAAGTGCTATCTGAAGGATGGGCAGAGTCCTCTAGCCTTACCTTTTGGGTAGAGAGCAGCCATATAGGGGAAATCGTTCAGTCTATCGGCATTTATCTGCTGATTGTCCCGATTTCTGATCTCTCGTTGTGGATTTGATGGGATTTGCAGCCCCGCAGTTGAGCGGGTCGCTTCCCTGACGCAGCCGTGTGATTTCGTAATTTTTGAGAACATGTGAAGAGGGAAATTGGGTGATCTTCCCAGCAACAATGCTACGAAAACAATGCAGATCCAATCTATGGGGTAGATCTATCCCGTTGCCATCAAGACTGCGGCTTATTTGCAGCTTCCATCATTCTGTTTGTGGTTTCATGCTGGGATGAGGTCTCAACTCGACCATTTTCTGCATGGCTGACGAGAACATCCCCAGTGTTTGAAGTCGTTGAGGTTCTTTGTGGTTCCTGGTTGTCATCGTTGTCTCTTATCTCAGCCGGATCATCGCTTGCCTGGCGCATCGCTACCGATGGTGCTAGGTGGACGTTTGGGCTATCGGCTGCATTTTGTACCTCCTCATCACAGGTGCGCCAGGGGAGCCCGCCACCGACACACATTCCTGACCACTGTTTGGCAGCGAAACCACCATCAGTTTTGCATAAGCCAACAAGCTACTACGTGACGGTTCCGCGGCGGAGCCCCGGTGATTTGAAAACTTGATTGTGAAACTCTTGATAGTTAAGACAGCTATAAATAATCGTATGGTAGTCGTTGTGAAGATCAATGGTTCCACGGTCAAAAATGCTAGCCATGGTAAATCGTCCATTTAGTAATGGTTACTGACAATCTAATTATCAACCAGCAAGATTATTGATGACAATTGTTATGAAGATCTCATCCCCTCAAGAAGCATTGTCAACATTTTAAGCGTTGATCATTTGTAACAGTCATTGATAGCCAGCTTGACAATGATGGTTTGTGCCTCAAGGATCCTCCAGGCACGGTCAAGTGTGAAGGGCCCCAAAAGCCGAGGAAAACTACGATGACTTGAATCGCTATCAAGTTCCACTATGAAACACCACAAACGCCATCATTCATTTGGGGGGATCGTAAAATAGGAGTAATCATCCAAGATCAATCATTTTTGGTGATAAACCAACCATTTTTTGAGCTCTTTGAGAAACACCAACAGTTTTGAGCCTGCGAAACAGTTCCACGATCGCGACATGAGCAGCTTTGGATGGTTGCTTCAAGTGACGTCCAGGTCAACACCCCTTCTGGAGCCGCGGCACCAGTACGGAACCCAGGGCTCCGATTCGTGCGATCGATCCTCAGCGGTTGGCACGGGGGCTACCAATGGTGACTCATCGCATGGGAAACGGGGGAATGCGATGGGTTTGGAGACGTGGAGAGTGGCGAACACCGGTAGGTGATTTAGCGAAGCGATCGAACTGACAAGCTGAACCATTTTTGCTGGTATTGCTGGTTATTGATATGAAATCATCAGTAGAAATGATTGGT
Organism: Symbiodinium kawagutii; assembly: GCA_009767595.1. Lineage (NCBI taxonomy): Eukaryota > Dinophyceae > Suessiales > Symbiodiniaceae > Symbiodinium > Symbiodinium kawagutii. The sequence goes on from VSDK01026713.1 coordinate 217,094, forward strand.
TTTGAGGTATTTGTTGCTGCTGATTGCGAAGTTTTCATTATGGGCAACAAGAAACAATTGACTGTGGTTTGAACATGAATTATTATTGACCATTGTAGAATAGTTACTAGTCGCCCCCTCACTGCTTTTATCCAGTATGGCATGGTCCACTATAAACCACTCTTATGCACCACAGTTCATGATTGATTATGAGCCTCCGATTGTGAGAATCGTTGGTGACTAGCTATGAAGCATCATTCGCCATTGTACAACCAACAATTACATGCCTGGGTATGAACCACTAACCATCAATAGTTGTGAACTGTTATTGACCTTGAATTCATATCAAGCCCTTGGTTATGAACGATCGGCAACTGTTGATTAGACGTATTTATTGTCCATTCTTGACGACGATAATGCCTTATGCATTCTTCACGATCATGGTGGTACCCCTAAGCCCAATGATCAGTATGACTAGGGAAACTACCAGTGACTTGGGGGTCTCCCTCGTGAATCAAGTGGCCAAGCAGACCTCTGCTGACCATTGCTCTACCATCATAAACCATGTCCTTAAGGATCTAACTTAGCATAATCCATCATGGAGAGACTTATCATCATCCATCATCATGAGCCCATCATTACATGATCGTCATGAAACATGGTTCATCTGGTTGGTGGCTTGATTGACATTTGTTGTTTTCCCTGTTAATTAGCAACAAACGGTTGGTTGTCTTGCGCATATTTTTTTATGAGGGGGTGGTTCAACCACCAACCAGTAGTTTTCAACCAACAACATTAGTTGTTTAGGGGCCTGTATGGGATTCTAGGCATTTACAAGTGAATTCATTAATCATAATAGGGAAAACCACCAAGCAGGAACTATAGCTATTGGATCAATCTATCCTAAGTCACCTATCATGATTAACCACCAGCCAAAATCACCAACTATCCCAATAGCTATCCCAATCACCACCGGGACCCTGGGACTCCTTCGTTTCCGAGGTGAACAGCAGCTGGTTGGTGCCATCGTCCAGGGTCAGGCGTTGGTGTCTCGGGGAGCGAACCAGCTCGTGGTGATGCCGGGAGCTGCGAGTGGAGAAAGGTGATTTATGATGGTCAGGTTATGGTGAGATTTTGGTTTGGTTATGATTACGTTATGGTCAATTAATTATCCATGATTGACCAGGTTTATGATGGTTATGGTGAATTATTGGTGATGAATAAATCATTAGTAGCACGGGTGATGAATGAACTACAAAAAGCTTCAAATTGCCAGAACTAGTCGCATTGGTGATGAATTGTCATGGTTAATCATGGCTGGCAATGGATAGTTATAACTTATAACTTATGGTGGCTAGTAATGGCTACTTGTGATGATGATGGTTGATCATGGTTGCAATGGTGTTTATGGTTGATAGTGGTAGTGTACAGTACTTAATAATGCTTACTTCGCTGATCCAGAAAAAAATGATACACGAACGGTGAACAAGCGGTGATGTGCTGGTTGAATAATTCCCTCTAATACCCTCCCAATCTTGGGAACAGTTGGCCACTGAGCACAAAAAACGCATCTTTTTTCCAGGATCAGAGTATAAAACCAAGCCACGAGTAAAGCCCCTGTTTTCGAACCATGGTTCAGTTGGGTCAACCAAATTATCAAACATTTTTAATAGGGACTACTCATGACTGTAAAGTTGCTCAGCATTTTTATTTCCAGGTTGCCCTTGGTAGGGTCCCATGGCCTTGGCGGGCACCCCGTTGCCGTTGCGCTGCGCTGCGCCAGTTGCCTTCGCACCCCAACTTCTTGGCCGCGCCGGCGGCCGCGAAGGATCTGGTGATGCAACTCATGGTGAGCTGTGGAGGGCTGGGGAGGGGATGCCTAGCCTGGAAAGGTGATGATCATTGGGGATGGTTGATGATGTGCCTCTAGTGGTCGATGATTGACTAGTCATGGTGGTTTTGAATGTTTTATGTTTTTTTTAGAAATAGTTTTTTTGGGACCGGGATATGTTTGTTTTCTGGGCCTCATTTGAAAATGTCCGCCATGCTGCGAGCGTGACTGACACAGTGGGGCTGGAGCGCTTCCGATCATTTGTCAGAGGGGTGGTTCAACCACCAACCAGCTAGTCATTGGTAGTGGTTATATTATTGAAGGTTGATGATAGATTGGTCAAGTCACCGTTAACTAATGGGGACTTGATGGTTTTTGATGGCTTGATTGCAGTTGATGATTTATTGATAGTTCAGTAATGCTTACTTGACAGTTTTCGTGAGTAGTTGATGATCTATTGATGGATGTCAGTCGTGGTCAATGATGGTTGTCGGACAATGGTTGATGATGGTAGATCGCCAGCGCATCACGCCAGCGTCCTTTGACACTGCATGATGTTTGGTGTAGCCGCGTTCAGTCTTGCTTCGATTTTGCATAAATCACTTCGCAAAGTTTATGTACAGAGTTTCCATAACATCATTCCCCCTGTAGTTGTAGTTTCATCCGTAGGTCCAATTTTCCTAAATACTTGTCACTAGATACTATGATTGGTATCGTTTTTGATTAAGCAATGGCTACTGGCTATGCGCCATGATCAACCGTTAGCCCTAGTTTTTGTTAAGCACAAGTCCTTCCATTTCGTCAAACATCCTTTCCGCTGCCTGCCTTCGTGAGTCACGTTGCACAGGTCAAAGATCCCTTGCGCCGTAGCAGCGCAAGCGATGCCTTGCGGCATCCCTGGTGCCATGGCGAGGGGTCAAAGGCATGGCTGATTGGTGGTTGGATTGACATTTTTTGGTTAGTATATCCCTAATTAACATGGAATTGACAAGGTTTGGCATTTTTGGATTGACATTTCAAAGGCATTCCCTACATCGTTGGTTAGTCAACTATTATTGGCTGACAATCTTTTTGCAAATGGTTGGTTAACTATTATTCTGCATACAAGTAGGGGTGGTTCAACCACCGCTCCGATGAAGTTTTACCAGGAAAACCTGAGAGATGAAGAGAGAAGCGGATGAAGCTGCTGCAGTTCCTTGAGGAAATAGTATGCTGGTGAAGCTGCTGATGAAGCTGGACTGAGTGATGCAGTTCAATCTTTTAGATGAAAATGATGGCCTGGTTAATCCGGGTCGATAAGTGTCCATCACCCATTACCTATTAACCTCTGGGGGCTATCATTTTGGTAAGTTGGGAAAACCTCTGGGAAGTTGGGAAAACCTCTGGGGAAGTGATTACCGGCCAGTTCGGTAAGTTGGGGAAACCTCTGGGGGCTGGAACCCAGACTTCGGTGGCAGATGGCAGACTCAGACCCACGGGACTTACAGACACACACTGCTGACACATGAACCCCAACGACCCTAGTTTTGGATGGTTGACCCCTAATGTACTTTTATGGATCAAACAAGCCAAAACAAGGGTCACCTAGGCTCCAGGTATTTAAAAGCATGCATACAGATAAATAGATAGTTAGATAATAGATAGATAGATTTCTGAAGGAACTCTAGAACCAAGCGCATTCATGGGCAGAGACTCTGACATCCTCGTCATTGATGGATATAGGTACACACTGTAGCTGAGTTAGTCTTGCATGCGTCTCTCTGAGTATATAATAGATTGCGGGCACAGATTGTTCATGCCTTTGCTGATCAGCAGTGCCCGCACATAAGTACGTGATATGTGTGCACATATATGACAGTCCAGAAGTGAAGGCAGTTGCCCTCGACCGTTTTTGAAAAATAGCCGCGAGGGTACAACCAGACATGACATGAGGTACACCATTTATAACCCATTCCTTTATATGGTGGTTTCTCAAAATAGGGAACCCCCCACATCATCCTTCAATAGCCGTGTATAACAATAAACCAACCATTTTTTGGGCTCCCCATTTTTAGAAACCACCATATGACTGTATTTCGTGTAGACAAATTGGTTGGTTCCCACTCCCGAGGCTGAAGATGCAGGACCAACCCTCACAGAAGACTCAGGCACTGCTGCCACGATGCCACGCACGGCACGGAGACCATGCTTCTTTGGGTCTTCATAACTGGCTCTGGGTCATATTTTTTAAACATAGCCAACCAACTAATCGGGGATAACAACCAGGAACAATGGGGGAAAACAATGGTTTCGACCCACAGCCAACTGGTGTCCTACCAACAAGATCCAAGAAGGCCCGGAAGCTAGAAATCAACTGACCCACTTGCGAAGCGGCGATGCTTTAGATTGAGGCCCGAGGCATGATGTAGCTGTGGTCTGAATGATTCGGAGCCATGTCATCTGCGTCTGGTTCGATGCGACAGTGTAGAAAGTTGGGATTACTCACAATTGTTTTTTCGGTGAATCACGAACCATCGAATGCTTATGAGATTGATTATTCTCAGCTTCGAATTCTGAGCTTGAAATTCTGGGCAGGTCTTGGACAAGTCGGTGTTTGAGGGCCTGTGCAAGTACCAGGCACGTGGCTGGCGTGGCTGGGGGGGGGAGGCTGGTCCCCAAGTAGCATCAATCTCAGATGCAGCCAACAGTTGGATGATTTTTTTCCTTTCGACTATGCCCACGCTGTCAACAGGCTGCGGATTGCGGACGCTGCCATTTGTTCCACCGCACCTGTATCAATGTAGCACGGGAGCAACATCCCTCACAAGCCAATTGCTGGGTGGTTGATTGGTTGGTTGCTTGCTGGGTTGGTTCCTGCGCAAGCCAACTGGTTGGCTCGGCGGAACCCATTGCGGGAGTTTGTCTTCCGAGGGCCCTTCCCACTGCCATGTCGGGGAGCGTTTTCGAGTGCCAGGATTTGATTCCGCCCAAGTGATTGGATCACTTGAGCGATGTTTGCAACTTCTATAGGATCCAGACTATTGGATCCAAGAAGGAAATGTTTGCTGAAAGTTAAAAGTGAAAAGTTATATGCAACTTTTGAATGGAGTTGATCAGATGACATGGGAATCCAATTGGATCAGACAGTTCTTGATTAATGCGGCCAGCCATGCTAGGATTTCTGTATCATCTGGTGATTTCTCAAAATAGGGGCACCCCCAAATCATCCTACAATAACCATTCATAGTCATGAAGCAACCATTTTGGTGGTCCCTTCTTCTGAAAAATACCAATCTAGCATCATCTAGCCTCTTGTGATGCAATGGGAAAGCTCACCATGTGCAAAAAGATGTAATATAGGAGATCCATGCTAAGAACTTTGCCGATGAAACTACCCGCTGAGCTACTTCAACTGGTGATTCGGAGCTGGATCTTCCAATAACAATCAATAGTGATCATTACCCTTATTCTATTTGTTACTAATCTACAATTTGTTGGTCATTCACACGTTAATGAACCATGAAGCATTGGTCACCCTTACATTGACAGACCGTTTAACCAATGATATTTGCAACTTTTGCATAGTATAATCCGTTTATATCATTAATCATTGAACCATGATATTCCCTACTATCCCCTATGATAATCCATACGTTAACCATCAAGGAACTATCCGTAGACCATGGATGGCATGATTTTCCGTCAGCTGTGGTAACTGCCCAGGCGTCCAGCAAGCTGAAGCGGGCGGTCCTCAAACTTTTGGCCACGTGGCTGCGTCAGGAACACCAACTGATCAAGTTGTAGAAAGCCTAGTTGGAAGCTTTCTATACTTGGTGTTTTTCAACATTTGTTTTGTTTTCACGCAAGATCTGGGATGGTTGATTGACTAGTTTTCAAGGTTGAAACCAGCAATGAGAACTTGTTGAATTTGTTGAGCTTCGGCCCTGGTGCGGCGCTGGCAGCTCCACATGAACTAATGGTCATTTCAATCAGAAATCAAAACTTGGAATTGCCAGCTACATTCAACTAGAGTATTGACTCTGCAGTATCCCCGCAGGTTGTTTGAGGTTGTTGAATTGCCTACAGTTTTGCACCTGTTGTGCTTTGAGCAGCATAATTGGTCAGCCATGAATCAGCCCCTACTTAGGCCAAGGAGGCTGACGAAGAGCGCGTGACTTGGCAGATCTGGTGATCCTGTTGGTCGCTGCAGGAGCAAACTGCTATCCAAGCAAGGGGGATATACTAGTCGTACTTATGCAATTTTGTTGGTGTCTTAAAACTTGCCGGCGATACCATACCTCACAGGCGTTCATTGGATGTGTTGTGTCTAGCACCAATTTTTCAGGGGGGTCAGGGGTTTGGCTTCTTAGTTTAGTTGGGGCCATCGCAAACCACTTCGTGGATGTGCAGCCGGCTCTTGGTTCGGGTAGGGCCCCGTTATCCATTTCATGGTTCTGAAAGTTCAGCAGTATGGAATTTGAGCCAAGGGCCCCAAGGGATATGTAGAGGGCCAAAATCTACCATGGGGAATCTAGCCCTTGGTTCTTGTGCGTGAGGAATGCTTTATGGTTATTTCAGCCAAGGGCCCCAAGGGAGACACGCCAAACACCGTGCCTGGCATGCCACCTGCTACAGCCTTTGCGGCGACATACGAATCATTCCTATTGCCGGGCCGGCCGTCATGCTTGATGAATGGTGTCCGGGCAGCGTTCCGAACCCGCTATTCGTTGACTGGAGGTCGGATTTGCCTGCTTACGACCAAAATTCCCCAGTGATCTGCCAGTGTCAGCTTGGTTTTCTGACAGGTCTTGCTTTCTGGTTTCAAGTAACTGTGACACCATTACAATCCATCACGCTGCCTGTGATGATCAGATTGTTTCAAACCAATTGCCAAACATCCTAAAAATGTGGAGTCTCAAATCTTGGCATTTTCGATTTCGACCTTCTGAATCAGAACGGTCTGAGAGGCGATTCTTTCGCGTCAGAAAATTATATATCATTGCTACCGATACAGGTGATTCAGAAATTCAGCCTAATGTGGGGGTTTTCTCAGCGGAGGACAGGTCCTAAATGCATTTTCAATACGGAGGCGGGACCGTTTCATTAGTTTTGAGCAATTGAACAGGATACGAACCAGTGCCTGAAAGAGGAGGCCTGGAAATAATTGAACGAGGCGTTTTCTTCCAGGACTTCACGTGCTATGTCGTTACTTCTGCCATCTTCTGCCCATGATACGAAAATCCCAAGAAACAAAGTATTCACCGACACATGTCCACACGCACACAAAACACGCTCCCACCCACAAGGGGATGATTGGGACCAGCAACCATTTGACCAAACTATATGATTCACGAGGCCCCATGAGCCCCGGTGGTCGCCAGCGGGCGAGGTGAAGCAACTCCGGGAACAGTTCCGCTTCTTAGATGCCCAGCAGGTGCGCAAGTGCCGACCAGAAGATGTGCCGACAGGATGTACCTGTCTACTTTTGGGTAAATGATATAAAACAAACCTTTTTGGTGTATATATATATATATAAATATTATGATTAGATATGTTTATATACAATTATTGTTTTAGAAACTGTATCGCAGTGATAACAGTTTGATGTTTTTACTTATCCACATTATTTACATGCAAACATTATTCATTATTTGAAATATGGGTCAAATACATGAAACACAAGCTACTGAGTGGATGGAACGGAACTGCGGTTGGATTTGGACCGAATGTGGCATAATTAAGCAGCGTGCCCAGACCAGAAACCCAGAGTTTGATGATGATGTTCAATGATGGTTTCAAGACAATCATGTAAAGTGATAATTGCAGCTGCTTAAAGAATGTTAACGATTATTTTTTCATGATGGACTAGCAACCCAATCTGGAGTCCTATCCTCCAGCAGTCACGCAGGCTTGGAAACGGTCATTTCCATCACACAAATAATCTAGATTGGTGAAACTTGGTGAATTGTAAGGGTGAACGGCCACCAATCTAAGACTAAGATAGCAATCTAAGGGGTCAATTGCTATGTTTTGGTCAATTGCTGTCTTTGGCAATCTAAGATATTAATGGATAACCCGCTATATATTGGTTTATAATCTACCTCTTCGGATGTTGGTTTTCCAGTTATAGTGCACGAACACAGAGTGTCGGTAGTTATGTATTGAGTTATTGCATGCACTCAAGATCGTATTCTTGTTTAGTCATTCTTACCAGTATGAACATTCACCCGAGATAGATCGGCTTATTACTGTTATTGTATCACACTAGCTATGCAAATTGTGGATTGAAGTCCTTCCATTCCCTGAAATTAGCAGTGGGGTCCACAGTCGTTGGTAACGTAGGTATAGGGGTATATGTTCAGTCAGGTAAATATTTGACATATTGCTTCTTATTTACCAAGACTGAACACATACCCCTATTTACACATCCCTTGACATACCGCTATAAATATGTTAAGTATGTCATCCATTCCATACCGTTGAATATCATTGACCAAGATGCTAATACCGTATGTACCTTGTTGACAGCCTATACCTGGACAGCTGGCTGATAGCTGATGATCATCCATGAACAGTGAGTCCTCGTCTCAACAAAGAACTACCAGAGATGGATGTGGCTACGGATCAATATTAACTATCAATAGTGGTGGATAACAACCAGCAAACAAATGTTCTGTACATATAGCCTGTACCTTTAGGCACCAACAGAACTATAGGGATAACCGTCATAACAACCTGGTTAATGATGGTGGAACCAGGGGTACAGGGTGAACTGACCCAAAGCCACATGGCTTTCTGCACATTGCCTCTGAGATGTGCCGACTTGACGTCACAAGTGACTGTCAAGGGTTGTCCACACAAACGAAACGTTTACTTCCAACCGCTTTTCATGGATAAACGATCAATGGAGTCGTGTTGTTCTGTAGTCGCTAAATGCCCATGTTAAACGATGAATATTGGCTTTAACAGTTCACATGTTTGATTATCATGATCATCTACCCATGGTTAATTACCAATAGTTCACTCCTACCCATGGCTTTGGAAATATTGACCGAGGGCTTACTACGATAACACCATGAGTTGATGGATCATATTTCTGAAAACCATGGGTCAATAAGCCGCAGCTTCAGACTATTCAGCTTCATACTACTCATGGCTCTGATATACTAAATCCCTGAGTTGGACCTGTTTGTACATAGTATGGTTGGATGACTTAAGTCGACTGAAATCATGAAGCTGTGTTGGAATATCAACTTCAATCGACTGAACTCATGATCTATAAAACCATGAGTTGAGGGGTGGAAATCTGAGAGCCATTTTTGGAGTTCATGTGTGGCAGGATGGCTTCATCCGCCGGGAAGAGTTGCTGTGGGGGCGGCCTGGTGCACCATGGGTGGCCAAGGGTGGAGAACGGATGCGTTTTAGGCAGCCAAGTCCTAGGTTTTTCGAGGGATGAGCCTGAAGATTTGGGGGGCTGAGTTGTGATGGACATAGCCATGCGTTACAATGGACACGGCTATTTATTAGAGGGAATTTCATGATTTTGCATGGGTGTTTCTTGGCCATCTTTCACAAAGACTCGTGAACATCTGGCTGATGGGATGCCTTGAGGGGTTCATACAGTATGTGGAGGTTAAACCAGGGTGTGGGAATATAGTGGCTAGGAGAGGATGTTTTGTCAGTCACTCAATGGGTTCAAAGCCGAAATTTGTATTCTGGATTTCACCCTCCAGAATGGACAGACCCATGATCTACTTGACGATATGCGTGGCTGAAATCGAAGACTGTGCTTCGAACGAACATGGTGGGGTCTTATGGTGTTTCGTCTCTGTGTCCAGTCTTCTTGAGAAGGTCTCCCCATCTTTTTTGAATCCGAAATATTCATACATTTGCCTGGTTGTACTTTTTTCCAAGGCGATACATACATGTTAATCATGTTGTTGTATTCCATGCTGTAGAATATGTTGTTGTAGTTCATGTTGTTGCATTTCTTGCTGTTATACATAAATGTTAATCACGTTCTTGTTTGTTAGATTTCAGCTGTTATATTTCATGCACACGTGGCTATGGGTCAAAACCCCGTACCCCTGGTTCCCCTATCATTAGCCATTGTTTTCCCCATAGTTTTGTTAGTGATTATCCCCCATGAAAGTTGGTTGATTGATATTGACCCATAGCTATGTCTGGTTGTTTTTTCTTCATCTTTGTTGCATCCGCTCATGCTGCGGCTGAGGCGCGGAATGCGTCAATGCCCGGAGTGGGGCACCCTGGCGGTGCACTGCAACCTGCAGCCCTGAAAAGAGGAGTGGACCAACTAAGAAGGGATGCCATCGATAAGTCTTTGGAGGTTTCTTAGAATAAGGACCACCCAAAAATAGTTGGTTTATCAGTATAAATGGGTGATATTGGATTATTTTGGGGGTCCCCTATTTTGAGAGACACCTATAGAGTAATAGTAAAAGGGGCTAACAACCACTAGGGTATCTGTAGGGGATTAATATATTACTAACCTGCTATATATAGGGGATTATAGTCATGGTGGTCAGTAAAAAGAGACAATATGCAACAATAGCACGATGTTGGATGATATCAAACCTGGTTGGTGGTTTGCTTGTCATTTTTTTCCACGTATTTGGGATGGGGGTTGCTTGATGGACGCGCTTGCATGTTTTTCAGCGGGGTACCAAGCAGCGATGGGAGCTTTTGCTGGCGGTTGGTTGAGAGCCAGGGGTACCCATAGGACCTTTTAAAGGGGCCTTTTGAAAGGGCCTTTAAAGGGGGAGGTGGAAGCTAAGGACGACCAGGAGGGTTCTAACCAAATGCTAGTGTGATACAAAATGTCATCGACATGGCGGTCCTGTGGTGAATATTTGCACCCATCGAAGTATATCGAAGTATATGGTCTGGTCGCTGGCTGCAGCTACAGCATTCCGTTCTGGTGTTCTGGCTCACAGATGATCATTACTCATTGCGATTTTCGCATATCGAAGCCAAAACCCGATGTTCATAGTCCAGCATCGGCTCGGCTTGTCCATATCCATAGCTGCACCCTGAATTCAAATCCTATCAAAAATAACATGTTGGCTTTATGTAGCTCAACCAATCCTATCCAAAACACACCGAAGTCCCATGCAGTTCAATCCAGGGCAAGCAATCCCTTTCCCAACATGGCAGTTCAACCCACATCCAACTGCCCAGGGAACACTGACAACGCATCCACGACATGGCGTCGCCAGGTTTAGTAACGTCACAGCCACAGACTTGGCGCGGATTCTGCCCCCGGAGCTCTTTGCAGATCCTCGGCGAAACGCAGCCCCCTCACAGCTGATCCTGGACATCCCTGCGCCCGCATGGGATGCGTTGCGATTCTCCTGTGGCGCGTCGTGGGTCTTACCACAGAATGGTGCGGTTGAGATTGAAATCAGTTAGACATAGTTAGACTAGTTTGGTGATAGGATGTGCATAGCTGGGGTACGGTTTTTGACTCATAGCCATGTCTGTGCAATGCTCCAGGGTCACTTTCTTTGCGTCGGGATGATTGCAAAGTCGCCGCAGTGGCTCCTACCTTCCTTAGAGTTGGTTGTTTCAATCATTCCAGGATGACTGCGCAACCAACTCCCAAAGACATTGTCTTATCAAAGATCCCTGGAGGTTCCTACCTGACATGATTTTGCATACACGCTGAGCTCGCCTAAGTGGAGATGGTGGAACCACACATCCCACAGCACCAGGTTGCCAATGGAAGGCTTCCTCGGACCACGTACATCCTGAGGTTGTCGCCTTCCGTCATGTCGAGCTGCGAATTTCAACGTCAGCAATGGCAGATCCAGCTATTGATGAACCAACCAGTAATTCATGATAGATCAGCAGCGATTTCTGGTGAAACTGTTGGTGCTTGATTTTTGTGGGCCCAATGATCTGGTCTGAAAGTCGTGAGTTCCAAGCCAGTGGTCCAGTTGTGGTCCACAAGCCATGATAAACACCTGGTGGCGCCGGCGCTGATTTCAACGTCCAACCATAGATTTGCAGGTGCTCGAACACCAATTTAGAACACCACTTTTCATGATTCTATAAGAACTATGTTGCTGGTAGATCGGCAAGGTACAAATGTTTAGGCTCTTTGGGCTTATGATTTTCGAAGATGATTATTTATACTATACACATATATTTTCTTGTCAAACATCCTTCATGTCGGGCTTATGGCTTATGATTTTCCAAGACGATGATTCTTGGCAAAGGTCTCCTGGCAGATTTGGAGGGCATAGCTTCCTGAAGCAGCGGCCAAGGGCCGCTGCCGATCCATGGCTCCAAGGAGAAAATCTCCTGTACCGACTTCACTGCGGTGCGGGAGCGCAGCTGCCGCAGTACAGGACTTGGTTAGATCTATATAATGTGCATATAGTACATACCTGGCTGGTGGGTTTGAACATTCTTTATTTTCTCTAGAAATTATTAACAAATGGCTGGTTGACGAATATTTTTCATAGGGGTTCAAACCACCAACCAGATACATAATGTGTATAATGCATATAATACATACTTGGGATGTACCCAGATGATTCCAGATGTGTATAGTCCAGCATGCTGACACATGTTGCTTATATTCAAGTACATGTCCACACATGGTACACGTAACAATTGGAACTGCAGTGTGTATACTTCATATATATACACACTATAAATGTTCCTGCAAGTTAAATTTGGCATTGGAACTAAATATTGTTGCTATCCTTATTACTCTCCCTCCATTGGCAGTTAGACCTTCTCTGAATGGTTGCTTGCGGTCTCCAACTTGCAAGCCACTTGCATAAATTTTCCAGCCCATGATATTTCTGAGCACAATCTGTACTTGCTTCAGCGGTGTTTGGACTCGTGTTGATCATATTTGCCTTTAGCTATATCACGGTATATGTATAAAGTGTGTAGCCCCTGAAACCTACCAAAACATCATCGTAAGGACCAGTATCAGCCATATTCGCATTGCACTTATGATAGATCAGCTATGCACTGAACTGTATCAATCAGCCGTTATCAGGATAATAGCTATGATAGATGAGCTACAACAATTTCCCATATGATTTATACCATCAGCTAAAATGGCAATGAGCCACTTCAACCCATACCATTCCCACTGCCATTCCCACTGCCATTCCCACTGCCATTCCCACTGCCATTCCCACTGCCATTCCAACCTGTACCATTCCCAGCACCATCATCAACTCATGTAATGATCAAACAGATCAATCTAAATCTTCACGAAAGTAGCATCACCACCCAACATCCCGGAAAATTTGACCACCTAAACCACCCTTCACATCCTTCACCACCCATCCTTCCATGGTTGACCATCACCATGGGTAACCCCGGGACCCGGGCGCCGCTCACCGCGAGGCCTTGCTGAGCCTCCAGGGCTTCCGCAAGGCCGAGCTGCTGGCGGCCTTCCACCGCTTTGACGTGCGACGGGAAGGCCCACGGACCACGGTGGTGGCCATGGGGGTGGGGTGGCCAGGGTGGTGGGTGGCCATGGTGGTGGTTGATGGTAAGTGGTCTATTAAGATGTAGTAAGGTTGAGATTTCATGGTAGTAGTTGATGATAGTGGGTGATTTGACGAATAGTGGGTGATGATTAACTTTCATGAAATCCAGCACTAATTGGTAGTAAGTGATAGTTTAATAGTGGTTTATGGATGGCTGACGGAAGATGAATAGCTCATAGTAGCTACCAATGGATACTGATGATAGTAACTAATAGACACTCATAATCATTATGGGTCATAATGGTTGAATTGACGACTAGTGGTTTATCAAGATAGTATATAGTAAGGTTGACCATGGTAGTATCTAATTACTGATAGCATCTAATGTTGAATTTGGATAGGAATTCACGCTGAATTGATTAAGAATAGTGGTTTGTGAATGGCTGATCCATGATGAATTGATGTTGAAGTGATGGATGGTGAATTGATGTTGTTATCTTGGTGCGGTGTGATGATGATTGGTCCCTCTTACGGCAGTCTCCACCATGGTATTTGAATGTAGCTGCTGCTAGTATAGCATGATGTGACAGTGCTGTGGTTTTGGTTCTTTCAGATGAGCTTGGCATATCAGATTATCCACGAATTGTCAAATCATGTTTAGATGTGTTTTCTGATGGCAGCTCAAAGCCAACGTAGGAATGACCAATACAGTATACCTGATCATTCACTGAGTTCTCATGTTTGTTTGGATGTTGGGATTCAAAGTTTGGGTCCCTTTGGCTCGAAACCCGGTTTGCCAGTGTGAAGTCTTGCCAGAAAAGCTTTCCCCAAAGACCGGTAATTTGCTTGCTCATCCCAGTTAAATCCCAGTGGCTTGCACCTGGGTTTATACAAAACACTACTGTTGCAATACAAAACCATAATTCAATGGCCATAGAAGGGCCATAAAATGATCCTAGCATGCGCATCAAAAGAGCTCATCACATGTTGTCACAACCATGTGAACCAGCCAAAAACCCGCAAGTATGAAAACGAAAACCATTTAAACCAGCCAACACCCTGATTTGATGGTCATTGTCTGAGAATTTTTCGCGCGTTTCAACCAGCCAACCACCTGACTTCAACCGATTCGACCGTGACTGGTCGAGGCAAAATCTCCCTGGGAGCTCTCTCCGAAGTCCTGAAGAATGCGGGGCTTGGGAGACCCAGTGCCTGCGTATGGCGAGCGCAGCAAAATGGGTTCACTGGTGGGTGGTTAGATCTGTATAATGTGCATATAATACATACCTGGCTGGTGGTTTGATTCACATTCTTTATTTTCCCTAGCAATCATCAACAAATGGTTGGTTGACTAGCATATTTTTCATAGGGTCAATTCCACCAACCAGTTCATAAACACGGTGTACCCAGAAATATGGTAGTTTTCATCTGGGAGGGGTACCCCGCAAGCCTGACTTCTTGGATGTGCAGCTGGCGCAAGGTGGCCGAACTAACCCTTAGTAGCATGGCCAACCCCGTTACGAAACGATGCTTCGTAGCACACCTTCAAGTTGAGCACCCCCGCGCCTACGCATGGCCGCCATCCCCTGCTGTTTCGCTCCTCTCAGGCCAGCCTCGAAGCTGGAAGCCTTCCGCGAAGCGGACGTTGGCCAGGCGGGGCGACCCATAGGAGAATCGGATTTCGAAGCATCGGATTTTGGGTTGGAGATCTATCCATGTGCTGGGATCGGAAGGGTTAATGATAGGAGCACGGCTGGAATCAAGTGGGAAGGTTAATGATAGGGGACAAACAATCATCAGTTCGAGGGGATATACAAACTTGGTGGGTTATAGGGGATTATAGTGGTGAAATCTGGTGGCTTATAGGGGGTTACAGGGATTTTTTGGGTTGGATCAAGTATCCGTGTATCCATTTGACTCCTCGCAGCGGCCACTCACCTGGGATTCGTTTCAATTTTCCTGGGTAAGGTCATATCAACCAGGGAAACTGACAGCGAATAATCATCAACAATGAAGGGGATTATGATGGTTCATAGTAGGGATTTCTTGAGGACAATCACCAGCAATAGTGGTTAAACAACTACTGTATGGTTGTTCTTTAAGCCATGGGGGACCCCAAAGTCGTGGTTGGCTGATTTGGTATGAAGGCTGAATAGTGGATGATGATAAGTGGGAGTACCCCTATGACTTGAAAAACATTTATCTTTTCGACATCAGTATCGCTTTGGACACCATTATTTTTTGAAACAACTATGCGCTTCATGGTTCTCATTGGGTTCTTCATGGTCATCATCAGCATCACTATTGCCCACATCATGTCTGAGGTCCATTTCAGGAATTCGATTTATGTTGACTTTTCTTGTCAGTTATTTGTTCATTCAACTACGAGTTCTATTCCCTGTTGCCTACTGCCCAAACTGATCAAGAGCTCGAGTGCGATGCCCAGGGTAGCAAACGAAATGTCTAAAAGGTGCATGATCAGAAATGGTGAGGGAACTAAGCATCCGACGACAATGGTTATTGGGTAAATCTAGCCTAAAGGCAATCGTGAAATCCCAAAATCCTAAGAGCACGAGGAATAGCATTTGTGACTTCTTTGGTTCATGTCAGGGGCAACCATTTTTCAGGGGTGGACTGTACTGCCAGGACAAATGTTCCCCGCGGTTTCTGGTAGAAAATTTTGGTTTTCAATGCCATTTGGGTCCTGACCAACCATCCAAGAACTGGGTAGTAGTGGTAGCTGCTGTGTGAAGCTCTTGACCTGGCACCTATTCACGCCATATCTTTGCAGAAAAAAATGGTGGATAAACATCCCAATGAGCTGGTACTGCCCATTGATTCGCCCCTCGTTTTCTGGGATGTACACGACGGCTACCAGTTCTTGACCCACGGGCCGCTGGGTTGACAACGCCTCGCTACTCACAATTGCTCGCACCGAGTGTGCGTAGTTGTGGATTGTGGATTGTTAGACGTAGTTGAGGATAGTTCATGATCCATGATGATTGATGTTGACGGTGCTTGATGATGGTGAATGTTTGTTCATCCTGTCAAGAACCAGTAAGAGGACAATTGCTAATGGGGACTTATACTGATAGCAAATGATCAAATGATCAAGAGCCATGCTGATGATGCGGGTGATAGAGAAAATACACCGCCACCTGTGACTGTTGACACCGTAGAGACAACGGGATTAGACTGTCTATCAAACGGTGCAGAAACGCCTCCAGCAACAGTAGTCCCTGCTATTCACTCGAATACCGCTCCGAACAATGGTTGTGGTATGATTTGGGGTCCATTTGTTGGCCAGAGAGATGTCAGAAAGACATTGATTTGCGGTTGGTATATGGGTGTTTCTCAAAATAGGGGACCCCCGAAATCATCCATCAGGTAGTCAAATAGTCATCCACCATATCTCGCACTTGAAAACCAAGATGATCCCCCCTCCTCCAGGATGGTGCGATTGATTTCGATGAGTTCTGTGCTCTGATTAACGCCTAGCACTGCTTAGAGCGACCTCGCACTTGGCGGGGCCGTGGTCGAAAAAACAATCCGACAGTTGGGGGCGGCCAAGGTCAATGGGATGATGGGGATGAGAGGATGAGGGTTCCTTTACTAGAGGAGTTGCAGTACTTTGAATAGATGGTTATGTCTCAGCAACGGAGGGTACCCCAAAATCATTGGTGTCTCAAGTCCGGTTGCCCAGAGTTTGTTTGCAGGACCAGTTGCGAGCCAGTAGGCCATGTGAACGCTCCCCTGGCAATCCCTTACTTCATTTTGGAGCAACGACACAGGGTATGGACCGAGGACGACCAAGCCTTATGTTGGTTTCCAACGGTTTCTAAAGAAATGGTTGCTTAAAAACAGGGTACCTCCCAAATCTTCCAATATCAATCATTTGTGGTAATAAATAAAGCATTTTGGGGTCCCCTATTTTGAGAACTCCCCAAATGATGTACCTCCCCAGATGCAACGACAGTTTGGACTAGGTTACTGATCCAGCTCCTAATTTTAAGAAAGACTGACCCTGTGCTCGTATCATCGCGTGCGCTGCTTCCAAGCATGGCATGGAACATGATAGCGCGGAGGTTGCTTAGTGTTGGTTGCTACCCCCCATTAACCAACCTCTACGACTGATAACACAGGTCATTCAATGATTAGTTTATCACTGGGGCAAAACCATTGATAGGCACTGCAAACCAGTCTTAATCATCATCAATCATCAATAGCAACCATTCTTATAATCCTTTCGGCTTAGTTATTACCGCCATGAACCAACCATCAACCATGCTAATGACTAATGACCATCAATGATGGATATCAATGTCCAGGTCAGCAAATGTTTTTCGCTATAGGTATACGTTTGACACTCAACTAACATGATTATAGCTGTACGTCTTGCATCAACTTGGAACCATTTTGAAAACTAACATGATTAATTGATATAATTAATGTTCATGTATCTTTAACCATTTGGACATATTTTTTGTGAAATCACATATTAAAATTGTAAATTACAACCCCCCTAATTGAAATGTGTTGGCAATCACATTGGTTTAAGTTAAGTTGCAACTCCTGGGTGGAATGGTTAACCCCTTAGTGATGAACCATCAGAAAGCAGTCAAACCTCCGGTGAACCATCCCCACGCAGGAGATGAGCACCACCATGGCCTTTGCCACATTGTTGCGACGCCTCATGAAGGCACGGCGTGGGGTACCATGGGACGCGTTGGGAGGGGCTGGATGTTGGTTGGTAAATGGCTGGTGGGTGATGGTTTATCTGGTGAATCATGAACAATAAGGGGGGTTGATGATGGTCAATGCTCGTGAATGATAGCATGATAGCTCTCTGTTTTCTTTGTCTTTTTTTTTTCTCTCTCTCTCTCTCTCTCCCTCTCTCTCTTCTCCTCTTCTGCCACCAGCGTCCGAGGGTAGGAAAGCAGACTTTCGATACCTCGTCCGCCACCTCGTCTGTTACCTCTTCCGGACGCCCCCTACAAGACTTTGTTTTCCTAGATTTTCCTAGCCTTTCTTTCCCTCTCTCTTCTCTCCCTCTCTTCTCTCTGTTTGATTGCGGAACGATTTCTTCAAAGAAGAGCAAAGGGAATTGGCTGCAAGTGCGTGACTCACATCAACAATGGAGATGACTTGAGCTGCCATTTTGTCTTGCGAATCCTGAGGCGGCAATGTTCCATGTGCGACGACTTTTCAAGACTTTTTGAGATGCCCATGGTGATGTGACCAGATGGAGTTTTACAGTCTTTTTTGCACCAAAACATGTTCACAAGTGCTCACAAAGTGGCATGCTGGATGCTGCGACTCCATGGTGTTATGGCTTCTGGTGCACTGACCGCTCTGACTTGCTGAATGCCCTCAGCGTCCCATTGTGTTTCATGGTTGATTGCATGATTGCACTGACTTCCTCGCCCGGATGGACTTGGTTCTCGTCAGTTTTTGTCAGACATGTCGATTATCAAGGACAATTGCTAACCACAATTGGTAAGGCTTTCATTACTACCCCCCTGTCATATCTGCATCCCTGACCTTTTGCGTAGAACAAAACAAATATTTTGGAACATTTTGATTTGACTATATGGCTATGGGTCAGTTCACCTGTACCCTTGGTTCCCCCAGCAGCAAAACCAGCTTGTTTTCCCTATGGAATTGTTGGTGAACTTATCCCCCATGAAAGTTGGTGGACTAACATCGACTCAACTCGCCATATCTACACAGTGCGTGCTTCTCCACCAAAGAGTTTCTAGCTCAGGGCAATTCGATGATTGCTAGACCTTGGACCTTGAGCTGCATGCCTGCAAAGGCCCCCCTTAGAAATCAGCATGAAGCCGACGATTTTGTTTTACCTTGTTTAGCCTTGAAACTTTGAAGCTGACAATCTTCTTTAGCTTTGAACGCCATATAATGCTGAATGATTTGATTTTTCGGGGGGCTTGTACTGAAGCGCACCAGTGTGGCTTGGAAACCTGTCACCTACATGTTTTCGCCTGGATACGCGAGGTACGTTGATTAGTGGCAGGTAACACGAAGGAGCTGGTGCATTCAAACAGTGTTTCTTTGCCGAACTGGTTAGCCAAGAGTTACGTAAATGGTAAAAACCACATCAGACAATGATGTAAAACATTGTGATGGGCCATTGAGCGATCAATCATGTTTTTGGATTTTCATGTTTTTGGATTTCTATTTTCAGCCATTATTAAATTAACCAGCCATATTCAACCACCACCAGCCTAGTTAAGGCATTATCAGCAGCCAGGCAAATTAACCGGCCATACTCAACATTAAGCAGCCATTAACCCACCATTAACCAACCATCATCAACCATTACTAGCAGCCATACTCAACCATCATCGAGTCCGAACCACCAACCAGCTCTCTGAACGGGTCATGTTCAATGGCGCGATCACCGGCAAGGCCGGTGAGTTCGGCCGACGCTGTGTGCCCATGGTCACAGATGAGGTCGGTAGCGTGGAAGTGTGGCCTCGGGGTGAAAGGTGGCTGCTGAATGGTTAGCATCCATGGCTCATCTGAAGAATGGCTACCTACTGCAATCAATGGCTAATAAACACCCCGCACATCCTCGCACATTCTCGCGTGATAATCGAATCGTTTTTCAATCAATTGAATTTGTACAGCTAGGGATGTGATTTGGCTCTCCTGAGTGATTTTGGGAAGTTTGATCATTTTGGGCTCGTCCCAGCACAAACCGAGACTTGAAGGCTCAAAAAAAGATGCTACGGCCAAGTTGGGTATGGGGTAGTATTGCAAAACAAAGGTTTACGAAGTTGGACCAGGAAGCATTCGCGGTGTAAACAATCTCAATTTGGGAATGATATTCTGGTGCAATGCCCATCTTAGTAGTGCATTGATATAGGATCATTTGCTAGACTCGGTCAGGGTATGACTCAACTTGAACTCAAGGATACACCAGCTATCCCAACTCTGTGTTTCGGGATCTATCATAGATTTTATCGAGACTAGCCGGCTAGAACTGGAATCTTCTGAACTTTCCGGAACGTGAGCCATAAGTCAATCCACCAGACCCAGGTCTTTGCACCCATAATTCTCCACTATACCAAGTACCCCAAGTGTGACTGAAGACTGGTGACTGCCAGGCCAGAACCTTTGGAATGAACTCATTTTTCCACGAGTTCAAGATCCACGCACCCTTCGGGTTCCTTGGCAGATCAGCTGAGCAGTGCCACCTGGTGCAGCAGCTGGAGCAAAGGCTGGGCTCGCGGCTTCAGTCTTGTTCATGGTCAACAGCTCAGCCACCGTCTATTTGTGAACCACTCTTAAGCAGTAGCCGATCTCAACCATGCTGTTCGCACGTCTTTGGAGAAACATTTGGTGTGTTGGGCTGGTTCTTTGAGTGTACTTGGTTGTTTTCGTCGCATTGGCCATTGTTCTGAGTGGAAAATACGGAACTGTAATCAAAAAACAGACGATGAGCAGCGGCAGTTGCCTACTCATCCCCATTCCTTTCAACCATAAACTGAGATCCCGCAGAAACATGTAGGAACCATCAGAAAACATGTATCATTTAGGAAGGATTTCTGGACTTAAGTCGCCACATCGCTACAAACCCAGCACAATCAGTTCGCTAAACGGGTCAGTTCTGCTAGTATTCAAGTCCGGAGATTCTCGAGATATAGACCTTACGCAAGGCTCTCCTGTGAACCATTGTGAACCCAAGAGCTATCTTCTGACTTTTAAGATTCCTGGCTTCCAATGGCTTCTAATGGCTTCCAATTTGTCCAATGGCTTCCAACGGCTTCCAATGGCTTCCAATGGCTTCCCATGGCTTCAGGTACAGTGGCAATAGTGATTGATGCCCCCCATGCAACCGTGCTCCAAAGGGCTCCCAATGCCTTCCAATGGCTTCCAATGGCTTCCATATTTCCATCAAATGCTTTTGTTGGAAGAAGTGCACAACATGGACCGTACTGAACCAGGCACTGGGGCTATACAAAAAATGGTGAGCGTTGCGGAGAGATCGCCTGGTTCTTGCAACTGAGGAAGCTTTAATTGTTGTCGTACCAACATCCCCAATCAACTCATGCAAAACCAGACCTTGGGCGCGTGATCTTCGATGAGTAAGTGAGCTTGTAAGTGAGCTTGAAAGTGAACGGCATGTGTTTACTAGCAGTTTGTTTTACCAAACAACAAATGAGAACTGTGCGGTAGGCATTATGAACCGGAATGGGACACCTAACAAGTCAAGAGCCTTTCGTAACAACCATTTTGGACCATGACCATTGTGTGCCATCATGAGCCAGTATTTGCCAACATCAACCTGAACCACCAACCAATGTCAACCATACATAAACCATCATAAACCATCACAAACCATCATCACCCATTATATGACAATACAACTATCACGGACTCTAAGCCATCATCAACCATTACTTCCATGATTAATCATTACGAGCCACTTGCAACCATGTTCAAGCATTGTCAACCATTATTAACGGTGATTGCCCCTTATTATGCTATCATGGACCATCATCAACCATGATCAACCGTTATGAGCCATTGTTCACCACGGTCGACCACTCTTGCCCATTTTATCAACACAGTAATTTCACCAAAGCAGCGACCGTTGCCCAGGCAGCACTACACGCCCGTGGATCATGATAGCTTGATGAAGTATGCAGAGGTGCGGCGTTTTTGGGGTATCCTGCCCTAGCCCTGTTGAGGGGGAGCAAGTTCGAGCTAGTAATGGGAGATCTGAAAAGATAACAAAGGGGGTAATTAGCGAGCTGTTTGCAGTATAACTTGGGATGGTTTATTGATGTGGATCTCCTATTTGTGGATGATAGTAGCAAAGCAGTGATGTTGTGTCAGAGTTTATGCGGGCCGGCTTGCTGGTTTCTACCCATAGGGCAGTGTCGAACACATGTTGATCATTTGATTTGCTTGTACCAAATACCTGTATCAAGGGTTACTCTTTCTAGTCTGTATCAAGCATATAAGGTCCTGCAAAGCAACTATTCCACGTTTGGCCTTATGTCTGTTTTGACTTTGCTCGCAATGGTCTTACTCTCTCAGTGTAGGGTTGGATACCTGCAGAACAAGAGCACGCTATGGCATGCTACTGTTACCATGCGAGAAACTTGAACTGTACGCCTGACGACCATGCCGCTTCTTTCTCATCAAGATTTCAATGAAATCTCAGAAGTAGGTTTCATGGAGTGATTGACCAATTTCAACCAGTATCGACAACCAGTCAGCCATGAAGAATGAGCACGGCTCAGACCAGGGCCGTAAACCAAGCCGCACAAAGAGGCTGCCTTTTGAGTGAGCCAATTTTGGGATGGGTCGGATCCCCACCAGCCAAGGTGACAGATCAGCAAAGCAGCATAGAATTTGTCCATGAACGGTGACCGAGGCTAGGCCAATTTTTACCTGAAACGCTTTGATGTTGGTTGAACTGTGACCAAGATCAACCACAATAGGTGATATTACGCGATGATCAAGCATCATTTAACCAATCTCAAGCCTCGTGAACCCCAGCGCCTCACCATGTGACGCGTGGTTCCGCCATGGCGAGTGCTTCCACGCCCTGTGGGGCCAAAACTTCCGCCTGGAACCAGCGCTCAGAGATGATCCGGGCGGAGATCGAAGAGTGGCCCAGCGCAACAGCTGAAGCTCTACAAGTCTAGCTGATTCTGCTGGTTCTGTGCGAATCTTTAAGCTATTTGTTGGTGATATTTGGTGATTGTTCACTGGTGATATCTGGTGATTATACCGTATATACTAGCTTTGCTCTTTGCGTTTTCTTTGCCGTTGGTTGGTTTGTTGATGTTAGCTGGTGATTTTACTGGCTTTCTGGTTGCCTGGAGATAGATATCAATGATGCAAACACTTGTGAGAATACCTAGATACCCATTGGACAATTCTATGGCATTGACAGGAAGAATTTCTGTAGTAGATGTGGGTTCAAGTTGATGAGTTGGGATGAAAGACTCGGGCACTGGAAGTTTTCGTTCAAGTGGTGAACAGAATTGCCAGCACCAAGTTGGATGAAGTAAATTCAATAGAGACTCTTGATTTTGAAACATAACATGAACCAACTGGTCCAGGAATTTGTGCAGTTTCACAATTTGTATAGTCTTTGGAGAGCATTCAATGATGTACAGTACCAATCAGTGCCATTTGTACCCAATTGTGCCCAGACGTGTAAAGTTTTCAACGAAACAGTCAGCAAAAGCTAGCCACCAGTTCATTTCTTTTCACACAACTGCTGCACTTGAACTTTGCAAATCCCACAAGTAAATTTGAGACCGAAGTTGGAATCACATAAAAATCAAAGACTGCAGGTGCTAAACTTGTGTTCGGGCATGTTCTTGGCATAGCACGGAGAAGGGACCCGAGTAACATGTCGAGAAGCTTCCCAAGATTGATTCCACCAACCAAGAATGCCCATCTTTGAAATGAGCGCTCCACAATTCCCACTCGAGAACCCCGCAAAAGACTTGGCAGTTGAGCGAACCATGACATCCACTCGTTCAAAATCCCATGGCATTTCTGCCGTTCAAAATCCCATGGCAGTTGAGTGAACCATCGCCCTGACATCCAGCCCTGCGGCCCTGCCTGGTTGCCGTTCAAAATCCCATGGCACTTGAGCCGCAACGCCCCAACCACCTTGCAGCGCAGGCTCCGACCCCAGCTGAGAGAGCACCAGGAGCGACGACAGCAGTTGCTGCAGGACTTGGCAGGTCAGCCGGGCTGGGTGATGGGGTGACCATGGGATGGTTCACGGGGTGTTAGTAGTGGTTAATGATGCTTATATATAGGGGATAATAATAACCAACTCAAACAACTACTGGTTGGTGGTTTGACTAACATTTTTCTATGCTTAATCGTGGTTAATGATGGTTATATATATAGGGCGGGATAATCATCAACTATGGTTAAACAACTACTGGTTGGTTGAGAATGGTTGATCATGATAGTTTACAATAGTGGTTAATTAGTAATGCTTATAAGAGGGGATAATCATCGACATTGGTTTTTGCTTTTGCGAATGCATGCTCTCGACGCGCATACTCTTTTCAACAATGGTTAAACGACTACTGGTTGGTGGTTTCAAATATTTTTTGTTTTCTCTGTATTAACTTAAATGGTTGGTTGGTGGACTTGCGCATATTTTTCATAAGGGTTCAACCACCAACCAGTTCATGAATCCCCAGCAATGCCATGTTGATCCGTGATAAACCAGGCTGAACAACAGAGGAGAAGGATACGCACTTAACAGTGTTTCGAAGTAGATATTCTCCCCACGAGAGTATCCATCCAAGTCAGCTTGAGAAGTCGAGGATAGGGTTCCCCGCAGAACATCCGGTCGTTTGTTTTGTGGCTATGGGCTATAGCCAGCAATGGGAAGAAGGGCACATATGCTTCCCTTGTCGCATGCTTCCAGCGACTCTCGGTGGACATTCGTTGTATGATTCTACTTCCTGGTTCAGGATGATTGGAATCGAAGGTGGTGAAGGAATGGTTCATAAGCGGTGAATAAGTTGTTCATGAATGGTCCATTACCCATCATCAATGGTGAATTCATGGTTCACCAATGGTTCATGGATGGTCAATCAATCATGGCAATCGATGGCCGATGATGATTGATTTCAGACTCAATCAATCACTCGAGACTCAACACACAACAGGAAAGCCGGGATACAGGAAGTGTTGCGCCATGTTGCACCCTTTCTCTGAGCTCTTGAGAGATTGATCTGGCTCATAAAGCTGCTGGTGAACGCCCAATCAGGTCATCAAAATCTCCAACCAGCTTGGCTGTCCATGGCCACCCCCCAGTTCCCTGGTTGGTCTCCATAGCCATGACCATAGCTGCCGCCCCCCACCATGGCATGCTCAGATGCCCGTGCTGCGGAGCACGAAGCGAAGAAAGCCTTGGAGGAAAGTCGCATCTCTCAACGGGAACCTTGGACCCACAGCACTGGGGGTGTTTTTTGCTCGCTCAAAAATGGACGGTTTATTGCTATGAATGGTTAATGAAATGGATTCTGTTTTTGACCCGTATCCTAGGGAAACTCAAGAGTAGAACAAATCAGTGGAAACTGACTAGTGTATTCCCACCATTGGAGCAGAGTGAGTGGAAACTGAATAGTAGCATAGACCATTGCTATTGAACTAAAAATGAAACTGCAGAACTTCTAGACTGCACTATTTCAACTAAACCATGCATAACCATGCTTTAGTTCTGCCGCATTACCATGCTCTAGTTCTGCCGCATTTGTTCCTAAGGAAGTAATTCAGAGTGTGATCTTGAACAGAAAGCCGAAAGCAGTCGAGAGTCTATGATTCTCCATGCAGATGTTGATATTGCTGAGCTGACCAACTATGCATTATCAACCATCCTGAACCGGCTCAGGAGCCAAATATATCAGCCACCATTGGTACCAGTCAATCATGCTGACCATCCCCAGTATCACAGAAGCCGCGGTACCATCGAACCCCTCCGCTCGTGGCAAGCTTCAGAGTTCCAGCTGGAAGGCGGACTCGGAATTTGTTGCATGTTACCATGAGCAAAGGCATCACGGCTTTCTCGGGACCACGGTGTTGCTTACTTGTTGAGTCGGGTGGTAAACTGCACCCCCAACTGTTCACAGCCCCCTTCGGAGACCAGTCACTAATTAGTCGAACTGTTGAGATGTTCAACGCGGTGTTCATTGACTAGAAACACATGGATGAACATTTGTGGAAGAACAATTAGAGACCCGCAAAATCGCTCCTTCGGATGCGAAACCATGTAAGCTGCGAAACTATCCAATAAGCTGAAACACTTCTGACCCTGTGACATTCATTCACCATCATTAGTTACCTTTATCATCCTTTAGCGATGGTAATGGTTAATGAATGGTAAATAAAGAACGGTCAAACATTGATAACAGATAACAGCTCATTAGGAATGGTCGACCGTCAACAGTTGATGCTCAGTAAGTAGTAAATACTGCTCAATATCCCTCAATGGTGAACGACCAATGCTTTTGAATGCTCAAAGCTGAATTATTGAGGTAATTGATGGTAATGCCATTAGCCTGTAGTAATTGATCATGATCACCATTCATTACCAATGCTCAAGGCTCAATGCCCACTGTTGAACTATCGCTTCATGGTCGGTGATTGTGATGGTCAGTCATTAATAGACTATTGCTCAATTGGGTGTTTCTTAAAATATGGATACCCCCAAATCATCCATTACTAATCATTTATGGTAATCAACCAACCATTTTTTTTGGTTCCCCTATTTTGAGAAACCACCAATTAGGTCAACGCAATTCATGGTCAATCATCGATGGTCAACACAAATCATGGTCAATGCCTCGTGATTAACAGCGAACTTCCCACGGATGATGGCTCCCAGCGCCTCAGGAGAGGCGGAAAGCACTGCGCAAGACCTTGCAGCGTGCCGTGGACAAGGTGGTCTTAGAGCAGCGCTCGATGAAGGCAACCTCGCTGGCGGGTGGCAACCTGGACACCGCGAAAGACGCATAAATGAGAAGTTATGACTATGAAGATGTATATAAGAAGTAGATGATATGGTTGGGATACATAAAACGTAAATGAGGTGGTTGATAGATGTTGATAGTTTGCTATCCTATATTTTTTTGTAGGGTTTTGGATAGTACTATATATGATTATGTTGTGTCCTGTTCTATGAATTTATGTATAGATGCATATTATAATATGCATCTCTGCATATTTGCATTATCCTTGACATATATAATCATACGAGTAAAGGACCCGAGTGCAAACTCACTTCAGAGCCCTGATGGAACGCGTGTGGGTGATGAAGCACCATGAAGAATCACAATCACAGTACAATTGCATATGTACATGTCCGTTCCAGCATGACAGTGAGTATTTGTTTGTTCATTTGCTTGTTTGTTCGTGAGGGATTTTGAGGGTCACCGTGCCTATGGACAATCGTATATTGTTGTTGTTCACTGTTGGTTCGTGTTCGTTTGTGTTGGTCTTTAATCCTGAGATTGTGTTTGTTGAAGCCACGTGTTGCAGGCACTTGCAACGCCATCGCCAGAACTGCATGTTCTGGAAGCAAAGTTGGATGAAGAGTTGAGAGGATTAAGACACAAGAAACTTGGATTTGGGCAAGTGATGTCTTGCAATCGCAAAGCTGTGACTATCCTCAGAGAATCCAACATGGGTATGGCAACCAACCAACCAAAAAACCGGATGGATGAGCATCCCAACAAAGGCTAGTTTAGTCATGGGATGTTCGCAAGGGTACAGAGTTTTGACCCGCAGCCACATTTCTTATAAACCGGCTTGGCTACACGTTCATTTGACATCAATTTGAACAAACTGATTCGACTTTATTTGACCAGATCAGCCAGCCATATGCGGTTCGCTTGTTGAAAGGCAGCCAATTTTCAGTAGCCTCACATTTACGTCTTTCTACACAATGTCTCAGGATTCATGGCCTCAAGTACAGTCGCGAGGATCAAGATCGAGGTCGGATTTCGCTGCCTGTGTTTCTTTTTCTGGGATGTGGCAGCCACTTACCTGTCAAACAGACAGTGTTGGTTTGCTGGTTTGGCAACCTCATTTGTCGAATTTTCTTGACAATTTTTGGCTTGCTTGTTTGCTCCTTGATCCGTTTATCCATCCGCATCGATTTGAATCCATTTTGATTCATACCCTTGCTGCTTTGGTTTGACCTGCTTTAATATGGTTGGTTTGATTGTTTTGGTTGGCTGGATGAGCGACTGGTTCTGAATCCATTGGGATTGCTGCGACCAGAGAACCTCTGGATGATCACAAGTCACCTCGTTCGTGCAGGCGTCCAAATGGTGGTTGGATGTAGTTGGTTTTGGGCGGTTTTGGTTGTTGCTATCCACAACCAACTGATCTTTTATGCCCAGCTCGTGGCCATTGAACCGACACGAGCACGCTGAGATAACACCGAACATAGCCCGAAATTGTCCAACATATGCAGTTTTTGGGGCGCTCGTCATTATTCGGTGATCTCCATCATGTTCCGAATGCTTGAGAGTACCATCATGTACCACCATTGGTGGAGATCAAGCAGCGAATCAGAATACCATTGAATACCATCAATCCCTTGCTTCAAAACATCTTGAACCACTGCCTTTGCTACCACCTTCAAACTGCCACTCTCGCGACCTCCAGGTGCCCTGAGACTCCAAAACTGGTGGCGCTGCGTGTTGGCCATGCGCGTGCGGCGGCTGCTGCGGATCTCCAACTCCATGTGGGACCTGAAGATGCTCGGAGGGGGGAGCTGAGCGGCACGGCAAGGGCGGCCACGGCCACATGGGCCTTGGGTTCACGGGTGGTGAATCAACCTATGGATGGTGGTCAATGATGAGTTGTGAGCTCATATGGTCACTTCCATCATAGTTCAATGTTGGTTATTGCAACAAGGAGACTACCATGAATGGTCGGGTACCCTGCTTACTACATACAGCTACAATCATTCACGTATTATTGCAGTACTATAAAACAAAAGACCCCATGAGCAGCGTCATTTCGGGTCAAGCTACCAGCTTGGTGTTGCTGGCAGCTTCCAGGCCATTGCAGTTGCTGGTCGGACGACTAGCCATGAGCTTGAAGGTGGAGTATGTACATGTCGACATGTAGTCCGTGCTACGAATAAAATGAAGGGCTTCACTTAAGTTCATTTCATCAAATCTTGAACGATTTACGGAATCGCTTCCATGAAACCACGCGCCACAGCTTCGTTCATCGCACTCCCAGCCAAGGAATAAGATGGGAACAGCGTGTTTGACCATCCAGCGATGGTACCGTGCTTGCATCGTGAGGCCTACCACTGCTCGCTTTAGTGGATGCTGCTGCTGAGAAAACCTTGTCAAAACAATTCGTTTTCTTTTGCAATCTTCATCCAGTTTTATACAAACTGCAGTGAAAAATCGCTAAATACTGTTATATACCTGCTGACACATGCAAGTACGTATGATGTTTCCTAAGCACATGGGGGTCGACACGTGACCAACGGGGTCCCCATCAAACTATGATCTAGGGCGTACTCCCCCTGGCGGCTGTAGTCTATTCCAGTTCCAGAAGGTTTTCTGCGTAAGACAACCCTGTTGGTTGACAAGAACCGTCTAGAAACTACGGCAATCCGTATGTTGGAATGTCATGGGGCATCATCATGCATCATCATGCATAATCATGCATCGTCATGCATCATCACTCATCATCATGCATCATCATGCATTATGGAGATTCTCGTGCGCAAGCACAAGGTGATGAGCAACAGGTGGCTCAACTCCGCTCAATTATGGGGCGATTGTGATATGCCATCACAACTATTAACAATGAGGAGACGGTCAAACAACAAGGGTGGAGCACCGTGGGGCATATCGCTTTCTGAATGAATCGGGGAAATGAACATTTCTTTTTATGTAAATAGTACCAGAATGTACCAGAAATCTTGCCAATCATTTTTGTATCACCCCCCAACACGGCCACAAACCTATTTACGTCGAACAGGGGAACCATTCGAATTTCCTGGGGTCCACCGGGTGCGACCCATCTCCCCTTGGCGCGGATAGCCGCACGCCGCATTGCGCAGGGGCAAGTGGCGAGAAGTCTTAGACGAGGCCATGATGAGAAGAAGGAAATCTCTGGAGCCTTGCCCTGGAAGTGCCCCTGTTCAATGTTCCCCAGGTCGATTTGGGCACGTTCGCTGGGGACGTCCCTGCATCAGCTGGGCTTTGCAAAGATGGTTTTGGTGATGGAGCGTCGATTTGGAACCGCTTCATTCCCTATGTTCAGTGGAGAAAACACATTTTTCTGGGGTCAAATCAGGCCAACATTCATGGAAAGTTCTTTCTGGCCAAAGCACGGTGGTTTGCTCTTGTTCATCTAAAACTATAACATGATCGTACTGGTGTTGTTAGCTAAACGTTGCCATGTATGGAATAATTTTGAGCATCTGGAAAGGACAAGGAGGATTTTCCTCAGGCTAATGGGCTGAGTTGATTAACTCTCATAATATTCAACCATGGGACCATCAGCTTAAACAACCCTCCAGGGTTTCCAGGTTTCCCAACGTTCCACCCCCATCCAATCTGGAGTTCATCAACCCCAGCGATGCGCCAAGGAAGCTCGCCTCGAGCATCAAACCAAAGTGGTCAAGGTGCTTCAGCGAGCCATCAGGAGCCGCTGGTGAGATGGTTGTGCCTTGACCCGACCCTGGACCACACCACATCTTGCATGAGCCACAAGCACAGACATGGGGGGTTCTCAAGTCATAGGGCTACCCCCAAAAATGCTTGGTTTATGACTCATGGTTCATAAAGTGGATGATTCGGGTGTCACCTCCTTTTAGCAACACCCATATTTAGCTTAGGCTTAGAGCAACGGACAAGCCCATACCAATAGCAGTTGATAAAGCGAGAACGCATCCAACTAGTGATGTACCACCCAACATGGCTGGGGCCATCCCCTGATGAGCCGCGGAACCAGTGATTTCCCAGCTGGCGCTGTGTGAACAGGAGAGGATCACAATGGCTGGGTCACCTCATGGAACACGTGACAGAGCCATTGTGTTCCCACGCATCACCAAGCTCCCAAACTCCCAAGCAATGCTGCTGTGCCATTGCAGGATCTATTTGGCAAAGAGGCGAATGGCCAGAAACCAGGCGGAGACGGGCGGAGTGATCCACTGGAGATCAGGGACATGACTGGCACACTGATGATTGGAATCCACCATTTGTGCCCACCCAGACACGTGACTCAAACCCATCAGACATCCTTGTGCCCTGTGGACTTGAGACATTCTAAACTCTGCACAGTTTTCTTGGGGCTGTGACAAGCCAATCACATGATGGTTGGTCCAAATGTTTCGTTCCAAGGGGCTTTAGCTACATGACTCCGTACATCAGGGATGAGCACAGAGCAAGTGAGACTACCTGAGAACGACAATGGCTCAGGCTAAGAGCACGTTTTTCACAAGCGCCATGATCAGGGTAATTTTACCTTGCAACTCAAGTAGGAACTTACCATCTGTAAAGACGACCCTCGTCAGTCAACACGCAAACAAAGGGAGTAGGCCAATGTCATCGTTCATCTTTTTCATCACTCACAAGAAATCTTGCAATCCAACAACGCTTAATATCAAAACATTTGTAATCCAATACCGTATGTCTATACTTGTAGTACCAGTAGTACCGCACAAGGCGGTGGCGGAAGTTTCCAAGATAGGAGCACTATAGGAGTGTGCAGTTGTGGTTGCGACGATTGATTGTCCGAGGGATCCGAGAACTGAACATCACTTGGGCCTGACTTCCTACCAATGTGAGCATCGATCTGGCCACTTGACTGGCAGCCTATCTGTCTAGCTATCTTTCTATCAGTGGATCAGTTTTCTTTCTGTCTGTCTGACTATCTATCTATCTATCTATCTATCTATCTATCTATCTGATGATCTATTCGTTTATCTATCTGCCTATGTACTTGTCTTTCTATCTACCTCACTATCTATCTCGTCATCTTTCTGTCTATGTATCTATCTATCTACCTGTCCATCTATCTATTTATCTATCTGCCTATCTATCTATCTGTCTATCTATCTACCGAATTATTTGTCTGATCATCTATGTGTCCATCTGTCTATCTTTCTGTCTATCTACCTGACTATCTATCTACTTTTCTATCTGACTCTCGTTTCGTCTACCTATCTGTCTATCTATCGACCCATCTAGCCATCTGAATCTGGCTATCCAATTGTCTGTCCATTCCATCTATCTATTCTAGCTATTCTATCTATCTATCCATCTATCTATCTATCCATCTATCTATCCATCTATTCATCCATCGATGCATCTATGTATCTGACTATCCATCTAGCCACCCATCGATCTGACTATCGACTTGTCGATCTATCTGGCTACCTCTTTGTCTAGCCATCTTTCGTCTATCTATTCATTTACCTTCCAAATGTGCTTCGATCATGAAGTGTTTTGCATCTAGGTGTTTGGCCACTTTTGATAATTGGACCTTGCAAAGGTGTTCCGATCATCAAGTGTTTTGCTACTTTTGACCTGCAAATGTGCTTGGCGCGCAAGCGTTGTGCACATTTTGGCCACATAAATCACGAAAAGTGACGCGAAACGCAAGTGTTTTCCTACTTTTGTCTCCTGTGTTCAAAAAGTGTCAAAACGTGCTGTGTTTTGACACATTTGCTTCAAAATGTGCTTCTCGCCCTGGCCGCGTGCACTTTTTCGGACATGCAACTTTCAAAACTTGTTAAAAACCACGAGTTTTTGCGACTTCGGACGTGAGAATGTGCTTCGCGCGCAGGCGGCGTGCCAATTTTCATGATCATATGACATCTCCGAAAAGTGGCCCGAAACGCTAGTAAAATTGCAGTTTTTATTTTGGTACAAGATTTTATCTTAAAAATTTGCTTCGCGCGCAGGCAGCGTGCCAGTTTTGAGAATCATGAGTCATCAAAAGTGCTCCGAACATGTAGTGTTTTGACGATTTTGACTTCCAAATGTGCTTCGCGCCTAGGTTTTTTCACGATTTTGCAAGTTGCAACTTCCAAAAGTGCTCCGAACGTGACATGTTTTTAAGATTCGCTCGCGTTCTCATCTTTCGCACATCTCATCTTTCACACATCTCATCTTTCACACATCTCATCTTTCACACATCTCTTCTTTCACACATCTGCTCAGGCGATCTGCCCTAGCTGAGTTGTCCATATTGTCGGAAGTTAGACTTCTAAACTTCCTTCGATCAATGCCATTGAA
The DNA here is from genome assembly GCA_009767595.1 of Symbiodinium kawagutii. Lineage (NCBI taxonomy): Eukaryota > Dinophyceae > Suessiales > Symbiodiniaceae > Symbiodinium > Symbiodinium kawagutii. The sequence goes on from VSDK01026713.1 coordinate 250,156, forward strand.
CACTGAACATTTCTGAACCTGAACGGCAAAATTGATTTTGGGACTATGATTTCTATTATCAGGGAATGTGCTTGATCAGGGTTGATCAACTTTTAGATACCGGTAAACCTGCCAAAGATGATCAGTTGTGAGAAGGAAAACATCGTGTTTTTGGGGGTACGCTGGTAGACCAACCAGTGACAAAGCGAAAAAAACGCCTCGCAGCGCAACAAAAGCTTGCCGCTTGACGTTGATCGGGAATAACCGGGTCATTATATAAATGCGATTAATTCAGCGAACTGGTTATCCATAGTTATCCCCCAGTATTTAGCTGGTGATTTCTTGGGGCTTGCCGTTGGTAGGCAATGGCAACTGGTTGCTATCCATGGGCAGCGCCACACGGCCCAGGAGGCTGTGGAGTTGGTGGAGGATCGAAGACATGCAGAAGGATCATCCAAGTGTCTTGACGCAAAGTGTGAGGCTTCAGAGGTCATCGTTTCTGCGAGCCGGCGTTGTGGTGGTGCTGGTGGTGGTTGTCGTTGTTCCTGTTGTTTTTCTGGTGGTGGTGGTGATTGCTGTTGCTGCTGCTGCGGTTCTCTTTTGGTCGCCGAGTGGGCAGCCAAGTCGGTCGGTTGCTCATCGCTGAGATGTTCCATCCCCTCAAAAGTTGGTGGGCTTCCTCTGGCGCAATCTTTGGGATGGCGGCTGGGACCATGGCACAATATTTGGCATGGCTGGTTGATTGACAAGCATATATTTCTTGTGATGGCTGAACCACCAACCAGATAGGAGTTCATATTGAGTTCAGGTTGACATAGTGAGTGAACCCTCATGGTAGTTGGATGTCCATACCCGCCAGTGGCGTTGGAACATGGCAAATCCCAGTTCTCAGAGCGCTTTTTCATCCCTGTTCCGATGGAAGCCCTACCAGTTGGATGGGGAAACAAAAGATGCCGGTGACGTGGCTGGTCACGTTGGATCTTCAGCAAACATTCGCATTGGTTGCTCAGTATCACCATATGATGCTGGGTCAGTTTGCTGACCCAGTAGCCCTTTTGTGAATAACGACTTAGTTAATCTACTGTAATATGTGTAGAATTTGCATGAATTCATGGTGATTGTTTCATATCCATAGTTGCAGATGATTGTTGGTTATGATCCTCCACTAGCGTTCTAGGAGGTTCATATCTTCCCGGTTATGTGGGCAATTGAAATGCCCACCCGCACTCAAATCCCAAAAAAGAAACTGTGTCAAGATGCAGGTGCGTCCCCTAAGTAGTCCTGATTGGTAGTGACCCTAAGGCAGGTTGATTGTTGTTGATTGTTGTGGATTGTTATCGATTGCTGTTGATTGTTGTGGATTGTTGTTGATTCTTGCTGGTTGCCATCCACCAAGTACCAATGCACTTCTTGTTGGTCATCAAAAAGGGATGCTGACCGTTGTATGACCATTTTGCAACAGGTTCAACAATTCTTCGTTATCATTAGTCATTATTCACCAGGAATGGCTGGTCGTTAGCTGAACATATTAACCTGGTCAGTTGATACAGCCAAAAATACTATTAGTGATTATTCACCCATAGTAGATACTTGTCATTTTCACTGCAGAGTGGGGCCCGCTCCCTAGTTATTAGTTGATTATTGATTGATAAGCCATTTAACTAGAACTATATCTACCATAATTGGTAGTTTCCGTAGTCATACCTCAATTCAACGAACTGGGGGGTTCCACTTTGTGATCATTCTTGTTTGTACGGCTGTGGGTCAGTTCACCCTGTACCGCTGGTTCCCTCATCATTAACCAGGCTGTTTTCCCTACTATTGTTGGTGATTGTCCCCGATTGTTGGTTGGTTAAAGCCTTGACCAATAGCCAGATACAGCTGTATATCCCCTACTACTGTTGGTTGTTATCCCCTATTGACCATTAACCAATGGTTGGTTGGCTAATATTGACCCACAACCGTACCAACTACGGCATTAAGAGGCTATTATTGGTTGTTGAAACTGCTTATTAACTTAACCATTGTTGGTTAAACTGCTTATTAAAGGAAATCCCCTATTGGTTGATATCCCCTATTATTAACCATTAAGATGCCATTATTGGTTGGATAAACTGCTGTTTTTTAACGGAAAAATCTGCTGAATTTGACCATCCCCGGGTGGTAGGTACGTGGACAACTGGCGTCCGGCCAGTGAGCGGCGAGAAGTCCGCGAAGGCCTTCCGGCAGAGGACGGGGGGCAGGGGAGTTCCTATGGTTGAAGCGCCCAGCGTAGCCAGCATCAATGGATCACCATGAACCACAAACCATAGTGGTTAATAGTAGGTGGTTCACGGGTTAATAGCCAACAATAGTGGGGGATATACCAGCCATATATGGCTAATTATGGCTACTAACCAACACTGGCTGGTGATTTCATGTTTAATTTTCCCTAGTAGTTCTTAAAAAATGGTTGGTTGACTATTTTTCATAGGGGTTGAAACCACCAACCAGAACAATATGGCTATGGGTCAATATTTAACTTGATTGAACCATGGCCTTCTCACAATTAGCCTTTGCGGCCACACCTGTGGGTCCGGCGCATTGACAGAGACTTTGTCCGCAGGGCTATGGGTCAATATTAGCCAGATTAAGCAACAATTATGGGGAAAACAATGGTTAATGGAACCAGGGGGATGGGGTTTGACCCACAGCCATATGTGTCCCCATGACTTTCAATGGAAAACAACTTGCTTTACACCTGTAATTACTGACCATTCTTCACCATCATCAACCATTCTGAACCATTGAACCCTTATCAAGCATTGTCAACCATCATCAACCAATATCAACCATCATGCACCATTATGAACCACTAGGACCAGTACTAAACATGTTCAACCATTATGAACCAGCACGGGAGGAACTATCTTACCGGCTGCACCTGGCACACCATTTCTTCAGGACTTGGAGCTGGTGAAGATGAAAGATGCGGGTTTGATCCCGTCACTCGGGGCATGTTGAGGATCGCTTCAGGGAATCTTGGGGATGTTGAGAGGCAAGGATGGTTACTCACCATATGGTTATAGACCCTTTCATAGTGGTTGATAATAGGGAGGGGATAAGTTCGCGATCAATGATAGGGGATCTACCAACTAAATGCCTATATGCACCTGACCTGAGGATCAGGGAATCTTGGGGGATGATGAGAGGCACTGATGGATTGCCAGAAATGGTGGTTTCGACTCTGCCAGTGACTGGGAACCCCGCCGAATTATGGTTGGGTTATGACTGTAAAAGGATGAGTATGACTTACTAACCGGACCCTGATATGTATTAGATAGTTGATGGTTAATAGATGTGACTATATATAAATGGTTAAAACAAAACTCTTTTTTTGGGCACTCATTTCACTAAACCACCAAATGGACCATGACTTACCTGGCCCTATGATATGTATTGACAATTGATGGTTAGCTAAACGGATATGACTTAGGGGCCCCTTGCTGCGCTGAAATACTGCTTGGCAATGGTTGCTTACTGCTGCGAATGGTTGGCAGTTGCTAAAGATACTGCTGGGCTTGATCAAGGAAGGGATGGGCAGGTCTTGGAGAAGCTATTCGGTTCGCCTGGCGAATGCTGAGCGCATGTCCAGTAGCCATGAATGACATGGCACCGTTTTGTCAACGTTCCATTGGTAGAAATGACGACTCTTGGAAGTACATGTAGTAGATTACATTCCATGGTGAATATGCAATTGGTGATTTTGTCCACATTGGTAGTAGATTGCTCATCATTGATGCCTGAACAATGACACCCTGCCCGCTGTTGCGGAGCCTGCTGGGGATGCAGGGGACCGGGGACCGCCATGGTTCCCTGATTTTCCATTCTCGTAAGCGAACATCTTCAAGGATAAGTTTACATTTTTGGAGACACCCCGAATCTCGGAAACGCTGAAAGTCCGTTTGGAATGTCATGATGACCGGAGATCATGATGATGTCGATTCACAAAGCCTCTGAGTTGACATTGCTTTGTCATGAATATACTTTTGACAACAACAAGTGTGAAGATCATGAATTTTAATGACGATCATGATCATTTCAAAAAACACGATTGTCGGTAATTCATTACTGATTTGTTCCTTAAAGAACACCAGCTACTGATAGCTACCCAGTACTGCAATTTTGGGAGAGTCTCATTTTGTGGACAGATCTAAATACTTACATTCCGCGATGCAAGCGGTGCCAGCCAGTTCAGCTTGTTTGTATTATACCCACGGATACTATGGGATCCTTGCCACGCAAACCAATGGTTTTCATACCTTGGAAGGCTGCTATTGGTTTCCATACCTTGGTTTCCCAGGGAAACTATCCTCGGTTTCCATGGTATCCTTGGGAAACCACTTGCGGGTGAACAAGGGAACTGCTGTTTTTGGGAGCCTGGCGAGTGCCATGTGTGGTCGTAACGGGGCCCAGTTGTTGTTCGTGGTCAACCCCCGACTGGGCCACACATAGACTTCAACATCAACTGCTCGGTATTTGCTGGTCTCCCGCACCAAAATGACCAGATCTTTGGGGTGAAAAGTGGAGGCTCTCAGATTGACATCACGCACTGAAGGGTTTCACATCATATGGGTGTTTCTCAAAATAGGGGTACCCTCAAAATATTTAGTTCATTGCTACAAATGATTAATGTGAGATGATTTGGGGGTACCCCTATGTTAAGAAACCCCCATATTGACGTCAGGTCTGTTGATTTCTTTTGCTTCAGGACCAGTGAGTACCACAAAGATAGATTTGGCGGTCTCTCAAAATAGGCGTACCCAAGTTAATGGTTGGTTCATTAGTATCAATGATAAACTAGATGATTTGGGGGTACCAAGAAGCCACCATTTAGGCTATGAATTGGACTTACACAGCCGGAGTCAGGTAACAAAAATGTCTGCTTCCGCAGCTGGGTCGCCTGAGGTTTTATTCTCGTACCAGCAACACCATCCGACATCGTGCCACGTTTGCATGGGCTGCCAACGCTGCATTCTAGGTATTTGACGTCCCAGAAACTATCAATCTGACTTGGTTGGCTTCCCGCTGAAGTTCTGATGCTTTCTCATGTTTGTGGTCCCTTTGGATGGGTTGGAAAACAAATGCATGCGAAACTAGGCTACATTTGTGGCTTTCCCGCAACGAATCTTTGCCTCCAGCCACGTTTCTTCGTCCCAACCAGAGATGGCTTTGTTACTCAGGTGGAAATATCAACATCGGAGAATCATAGGCGCAAGAAACAAAGTGACAATGGAATACAATGGACAATTTATATAACTATATATGGTGGTTAAGCCACAGCGGATCAATGATCTACCGCTTTAAGATTTATCCATGTGATTCCATGGTTATATCTCTCGGTTTAGTGGATATAGTTTGTGTGATTGGTGATGTAATTGATTAGTTCATTAACTAACTTGTATGTTGGATATGGTCGCATGTGTATATGTGTTTACATTCATAGGATTTGGTTACAGGAAAACATCCAGGGAAGAGGTTTACTTGCCGTCATTTATGTTGGTTTCCCTTGCTAATTTTGCTGGAAACCAATTGGTTGATATATTGGCACGGGGTAAATAAACTACAAACAATCTGTAGATTAGTTGGTTTCTCCCTGCTGTGGATGACTATGGGTTGTGACAACCACAAACCAGCCCTGCTTGATCAGCATCAACCATTTCCTCTCATCATCAAAGGCGATAGCCCACCTTCAGCCATTAATAACTCATTGCCATTCCGAACCAACTCCACGAACCAACTTCTGACTGTAACACCACCAAGATGGATCAACATGGATCAACTCCATTCTTTCACCAACTCCACCAGTCTCTCCATCACCATCTGAAGCAGATTCTGGTGATCAGCCAACTCCATGACCAACCGGACCTGTGTGTTGGTTCAGAGCCAGGGCACCGGGCATCCACCGCCAGCGCCTGCAGCGCCTGAGGCATCGGAGGCCCCTTGGCCTTGAAGATCCAAGTGCAGCCACTCGGCTGCACCGGACGGGACCTGTGGGGGTGGACCGCCGGGGAGGGCCGCGCAGCGTCCAAGGCTTGGTGTTGGCGTGGGACGCCCAGAGGAGGCCATGGCGGCGGTGGGATGGTGGAGATTCCTGGGTTTGCTTCATGTTGGTTGATGGTGGTTGATGATGGTTGATAATGATGGTTGAGAATGATGGTTGAGAATGATGCTCAATGAAAGCTAATTGATGATGGCTATTAATGGTTAATCATGGTGAATGGTAGTTGATGATGGTTAATACTAGCTACCAATAGGGTGAATCATGAGTGTCTATTTGGTTACTTCACAATGATCCGCCAGAGATGTCCCACCAGGTAGGAGTTGATGGAAGGCGTCAGCAGCTCTCCAAGTCTCCAGGGCACCACTGAAGTCTCATTTTTTTAGAATTTTGTGCCATCAACCAGTTGTTTGCCTTATAAAAAAAGTGAACATTTCAAGTGGATTTTTGGCTGGCTGACTCTTATGCTTGGAGGTCAGCATCTCCAGTTGGTGGCGATCAACCATGATTTTGGGGAGCTATGGCTAGCTATGGGGTTCTCCATGGTTCCCAGTGAACTATCCTCAACGGCTCGCTGTTAGCTGCACTCGCCACAGGGCCAGGCTGCGAAACCCGAGAAAGCTCTGGTAGCTGCAACAAAGGCTGCAGCCAAGAGCCTCGTCACTTCGCAGTTCCGGGTGGCACTAAGCCTGGCGGTGAGCTGGGTCGAGAGGGCGAACATCTCAGCGGGTGGACTGGTCGAGTTTGGGGGATGTGAACGTCCCTGGGTATCAGGTTTTGACCCACCATCCCAATGAGGTACTGCAGCAAGGAAGAATTGACAGCTCCTAATTTTTAGTTATAACCTACCCTGGCCGAGATAACTCCAGCAGTGGTAGCCCATCAGTTTCTTGCCAGCAAGTAACGAAACGCGTGGCTGCGAAATTGCTATCAAAGCTAGCCATGATGATGTCATCTCAGATGCGTTTTTGTTGTCATGGGCGCCAAGTCATCAACACGAGAAACTCACGAGCATTTTCATGGCTCGAGGGTCAACCCACCAGGCAATTCATCAGGTACCTTCCACAGGGATATGTTTTATGTCTCATAGCCCATTGGGCATGCATGATTTGGTGTAGTAGGGTCTTAGGGTTCAGGGTCTTGGGGTTTTAGGGTTTTACATGGAGTAGGCAAATAGGACTTCCATCGCGAATTTAGCTCAACCACCGCAAATGGCAACTACCTATTTACTGTGAGATACTACTAGCCATAACTATATATGAATACTAGCCATCAATAGTTAAGATTACGATGCTAGCTGCTAAGCTGCTAGTATACAAGGATATTCATGGTAACAACCATTAACACTCACCATTCATACCAACCATTGACACTGACCATTAACGCCAAACCATTCATACTGGAACCATTCATTCTCAGCTTTGATAGCAACAGCCACGGTGATCAGTCACCCAGGGACGATCACCTGGGTGGCGATTGGGAGATCTATCCCGATGGCCTGTCAGAGGCGCGGGGGAAGGCAGTGTGTCCTGACCCAACTTCAGCTGGTCAAGTGGTGGTTACTCATCTGGCTATGGGTCAATATTAACCAGCAATATTAAGCAACTATAATAGGGAAAACAATGGTTAATGATGGGAACCAGGGGTACAGGGTTTTGACCCACATCCATCTGTGAATCATGGTGAATCCATGGTGAAACCATGGTGAATCCATGGTGAATCAATGGTGAACCATTGCAGTTTAGTTGTAGTAACTGTTGTTGGTCACAACATTTTTTAAAGCATTTGGTGTTCATAAGCAGAATCACCTGCATTGTTGCTACACACATTTCGATTTACGGTTGGTCGTTTGGTACCTTTCATGGATATTGCTTTAAACCGTTGGTTGCCTGGTAGTTGCTGAGGCTATGAACAACATCGAACACGGTTTGGGTGACTAGGAGAAGCATGGAATTTTGCAAACCAACAGCAACAATTGCAAGACATTTCGGTAGTTGTTGGTAATGGACGCAACACATGAGGCTTTGTTGGTTCGCACATTGTGAACAATAAAATACTTTACTTCGAGTGATCCCCACCATGGCATTCTATCTGACATATCTTCTGGCATTCTATTTGGCAGATCTTCTGGATTCTTCTGGCATATCTTCTGGCATTCTATCTGGCATATCTTCTGTAGCAGTGCTCACTGAGATCCGACACTGGCATTTGGGGTCCAGCGGTGCTCACTGAGCTCGGACACTGCAAGGAGGAGGAGGAAGGAAGGAGTGAGGAGTGAGGAGTGAGGAGGACTGGTTCTAATAAAATCGAACAACCCTCACCTGGCAGGTGGGGAACAACAATCAGTCTACAGCAGCTAGTGTAATCAAATCAGCCCACGACAAAAGTCGGGACAGGTCAGCAAGAAACAACACCCTACTTGTTAGTTGCTTGTTTGTGGTAGCTTAGGCTTAGATTTACCAGGTCAGCCTTGAAAGCAACTGCGTATGACAAGGGGTGGCTGGATGTTTGTACGGCTGCCCTCATCAGTGATTCTCAGTGATTTCAAATTATCCTTGTAATCTCCCTAGCCGCTACACCCATAGAAACCACTCAATCCCAAAATCCTCAAACAAAAAAACCTCGAGAAACTCCACAGATTTCCATAGCAACTTCCTGCTTCAGGTCCGAAAAAATCCTCGCAAGCTCCAAGCCTTCACAGCAGTCGCTTAGCCTTGCTGCAGGGCTTCCTTGAGACCCTGACCTACGACTTCCATGGGGCGACCGCCCCGCTGGTACCATCGCCACCGCCCAAGAAGCGTCGTGGCGCGCGGCCGCGGCCCACTACGAAGCCGGTGGAGGTTGGAAGCGATGGATGGGGGAGCTGGGGTGGTGATGATGTAAGGTGGCCAACTGATGGACAGTAGTGGTGAATGGTGGTGAATAGTGATGGTTGATGATGGGGTGATGGGGTGATGGGGTTAACTGATGGGGTTAGCTGATGGGGTTAACGGTTGAATGATGAATGGGAAGCGCAATGATCGTTGTTGATGGTAGCGGCGGTTGATGATGAGAATGGTGGTGCATTGATGGTCAATGTACCAGAATCTCAATTTTGGATGATACCTGATACCTAGAATGTTAAGACCATATGCCCAGGAACCTCTCCTATCGCATCATCCATCTTGTTTTGCTAGAGAACTATCATTAGCCATCCATGACTAATCATCAAAGCAAAGTCCTTCACCATCATTAGCCAGCTTGCTCATCAAGCAGGTTGATCAACCATCACTAATCATAACCACTATCAATGACTTTGCGGATTTGCGGCTGAGTGCAAGGTGAGACCCTCGCCATGAATAGAGGCAGCATATTGCGTCCCCTATGCACAAATTATGTGAATGAAAGACCGACTAATAGTTAACCACTATCAATGACTAATAGTTAACCACACTCAAGGCCTATCAACCACCTCTAACCACCATTGACCATGACCATTCATGACTATCAATGCCTATCAACCACCACTAACCCCCGATCAAAAACAAACGTCAACAGGGGTTAATTGGTCATTTATATCAACTATGGATCATTATATACCCCCTATCAATGACTCAAATGACAACCATTACCACCATAGATATCCATAGACCCCCTATCAACCATAGATATCCTGGTTCCCTATGATTAACCATTGTTTTCCCTATTATTGTTGAATAATTACCACCATCACTGCTACCACTCCCCAGGTGTCCGTTACCCGTCGTTGGTGCCCTGTCAGGTGGCTCCACTGTCGACGCAACGCCGCGCCCAGCAGCGCGAGCATCAGCAGCAGGAGGAGCACGCGGCCGTGATACGAGCGGACGCCATCCAGGCGAAACGACGGCGGGCGGGGCGGCGCCGCGCAC
>VSDK01026713.1:260087-270134 GCA_009767595.1 Symbiodinium kawagutii
ACGCGCAACGCGTTGCCAACGGGCGACGAAGCGGTGCTGCTGTCACGGTTGGTTGGGATTTTTTCGCATTTTATTTTGGTTATTGACTTAGTGATCATGTTACTGGCTGACTATAGCAATAGCCGTTTGCCGCAACCTTTGATTTCCAGTCAAGACCAGTTACCTGATTTCTTATTGATGTTTGGTCAACAATTTGACCATGACTATATTGAATGTTATTTTTGTCTTGTTGGATTTTATTGAATGTTATTGAGGTTTATGACTATTGGTCGTCGTAATCAACAGTTTGGTTGCTTATGTTATTTTGTCATAGTTGGATCTAAGTTTTTGTTTTGTGTATATAATTACTTAAACACAAACACCGCGTAGAATATACACCTGTTATATACCACAAAAAATGAACGCCAATTTGTTTGAAGGTGTGTGCTCAACGATGACAAATGATTGTGATTAGTCAAAGCTGATACTTGCTGCCATTGCCAGTGGTTGGTTGAATTCAAGTGGTAGCGAAGGTCTATAGCAACTCCTTAACAGATGGATTTATGAGGTGACAAGAGTAGTAATCTGGTTCATAAAGGTTTATCACATCCTATGACCATGGCAATCCAGTCGTGAGTCAGCTAATCCATTGTGGTTGATCAAATAATAAGAGCCGAAAGTGTATACGTTAGTGATCATTTACCATGTTTTCGTGATCATTGTTGATTATTAGTGTGGGAGATAAAAATATACATTGGTGAGAATTGCAACTAGTAAAACCATGATAATAGTCCACACAGAATTCATCATGAGCCATGGATGCTTATCAATTCTCAGCGAATCATATGACCATGAAGGAAACCATTGAACTGCTGGGGAGATGAAACCTGGGACTGCCGCTTCCTTCCCCAGTAGTCATTGCACATTGCTTGATGAGCTGCATTGATGTTGCTTGGTTTTCTTTGAACTGCTTGCTTCTCATTCCGTTTCTGCTAGCTGACCATCAATGAACTCTTACTCATCCATTTTCAACCATCAATGCCTCAGTTTTTCTGCTAGTTAACCATCAATGAATATCAAGAATATTCTCATCCACATGGGTTTCTGCAAGTTAACCATGAGTTGCTGGTAAATCAGTATCTAAAAAACATCAATTGCTAGTTAACCATCAATTCATCACCCGTTTCCACGCACAGAAAATGGGTTCCACATGGGCTCCGAACTTTTGGGCGCTGCCTCAGGCTGTGGCACACCTCCAACATCCGCTGCTCGAGGGCCTCCTGCCGAACGTGCCCATGCATGTGCGGTGCTCGGTGTTGCGGGGCGGGCTGCGCCACTGGAAGTTGGATTGATCTGAGGGAAACGATGAATCATGGCTCACAATGATGGTGAATGGTGATGGTTAATGATGGTTTATGATGATGAATAGTGATGGTGACTATGGTTAATGATGATGGATGACGGTTCATAGAGAGTTGGTGCATGGTTTGCTCATGCATACTGCTGAGGGTTTCTCAAATAGGGGTACCCCTAAATCATCGATTGTTAGTCATTGATAGTAGTAAACCAGCCATTTTTTGGGGGGTTCCCCATTCTAAGAAACACCTTGATGGTAAGGAGTGATGATTGGTAACTCAGTAGTTGGGGTTACTCATGGTTAGTGATGGTTAGGACCGATGCTAATGGGAATAAGTAATTCTGAATGCTTCTTATGTGGGAAGCTGACTTGACACATATCCCCATCGACCGCTTGGTACAGGGCACAGATGTTGCTTGACCACTGGGGTGAGCCACGAGGGCGTTAGAAATATCATCAGACGCTGCGTCAACACAAACCATCAACCCTAGCACCTGTGGCACAAGGCGCGTTTTACGCTGTTTGTGACACAAACACCAGTGTCTTTGTCACAGGCACTCATATTGGCAACGAGTCAAGGCAACGAGTCAAGGCCATAGTCCACACAATTCAGTCTTTGTACATATTTGCACTATGTGTATAAATATAATTTGATGATATTTGATATATATAGACATAAATGAATCAGCAAATACATGAACAAATAGATGAATCAACAACATATGTTATACAATTGATATAAGTTTAGATATATTCATAACATAACAACCGCATCAAGCATCTCCATGTGCCGCGCTTCCCAGGTGAAAGCTCCGCCGCCCTCGGCTCCCCCGCCTGGCAGACCGAGGTGGGTGAAGTATCGCTGCTAAGAATTGAAAGTAACAATATACTGGTAGTATAGCTGAGTAGTATAGCTGCTAAGGACTGGTCAGGTATAGCTGAGTAGTATAGCTGAGTAGTATATAAAGTATAGCTGCTAAGGTCAGGAAGAAGTATAGCTGGTAGTATAGCTGAGTTCGAGTGCTCAGCTGGACTCTTCCTAATCCCAAGAAGTTTGTCATAGCCTGTCTTTCAATCAGCAGATATCAGCACTTTAAATGGTTTCTCCATTGTTCAGAACATGTTTTTGAGATTTCTTTCTTATCAAATCAATGTTCACCCCCATAGAACAAAAAGACCCAAATAGTCCTCAAATCAAAAAGTTGCACTGCACTGTGGCCCCGTTGGCTTTGACCAGCCGAAGCCATTTGGGACTCCTGCGGCTTCCAGGCCCAACTTCGGTTGTGGCAGCTTCAGACGGGAGGACATTCGCCCGGGAGTGTGGTAGGAGATGGAGATAGGCTACTGCATTTCATGCAATGGAGAATCAAAATGATCAAGGTCAAAGATCATCAAAGATGGGCAGATCGGTCAAGACTCCATGAGCTTGCTATCCACGAGTGTTTCATAGGAAGGGGTTTCCTGCTAAGCTGAGGTCATGAGTGGTGTTTGTAGAGAGCCTTGGGCCGGACCACTAGCCCATGTCCCGCGACCACAAATGCCCCATCACGTAAGAATGCCATCCTGAGACCAGCAGATGTACCACAGAACAGACTGCTCAAAGCCACATTGACATAGGACAAACACTGGGGATCAGTGGGAGTTCACAAGCCCTGCAACGTCTAATTTTTGCGAATTTTTATAATCAACGAATCCGAAAATGATTCCCAAAAGACAGGACTCGAGGTGTGCTGATACACTGTCCGGAACCACAGAAAATGGTCGCTTTCCTATACGTTCCGCATCTTTAGATGGTCACAACTTTGGGGTGAGGGGCCATAGCCCTGCCACCCCTTGGCAGCCAGGATTGCTCATGGTCTGATGCAACCAGCTTCTATGGCGGATCCAGGCGAGAACCCTGGAGATTCTGGCGCTCGCGTGTCAACCTGGAAAGAACTCAAGGATGTATCTAGGATTGTCTAGGCAATTCTAGGATATTCTAGGTATACCATTCCGGTCAACGGATGCAATGAAAATAATAAAACTTCAGAATAACTTGACTTAGATCATTTTACACACAAAGACTCATGTATGTGGAGGTTTCGGCAATGAGGTCAAGCGATTGTACCTCTAAAAGGGCAAAATCTCCAGCAAACCACCGCTTTGCCGATGTTCACCTGCTCCCTTGGTCAAGTCTCTCATCTGTAGGTCATTTTCCGGGTCACCATTTTGGTTAACCATTTGGGTCCCCATGTTCAGGCATACTGTTTTCCAGGAACAACTATTCTGGGGCACTGCCAGACACAAGAAAATGTCGGACACCAGGACTCACAAACTAGTCACCATGTGAGACCAAACCTGTGTAGAACACACCCCGAACAATCGCCCCATGCGACTGACAAAGATGTGACTGAGGTCAATTGTTCCCGGTATCAAGCTGAAAGATCCACAGATTTGGTTGGGCGTCAATTTACAAACCAACCAGAAAAAAACTAATTCTGTTCACATTCCCATCATAGTTTGCGTTCAGTTGTTGACCTTACACAAGCCCCTGCTTTGCTACACCAATACTTGTCCAAAACCATGTGCCGTTTTGCAAAATTTGGCAGTTCGGAGGTGGAGAAAACAAAGGACCAGAGCCAGTGCTGGCGGTATTACTTTCGAATTCAAGCTGCTAGCCGCTTATTGCATTCATCGGAGTTAGCTCATGCGCTGATGATGTGTCTCTTCAGCCACCATGAGAATTCAATAAAAGGGGAAATTCGAAGAATATCGAACAAGTGCTCCTCTGGCACAAAGTAGTTTTCCAACTGCTTCCACTGTTCCACACAATAACATTTAGTTTTCCAACTGGTTCCACTGCTTGTTCTTGCTGGTTCTACTTTCGATCCAACTCAGACTGCCTGCTGCTGGCTGTCTTCCAGCCACATCCCATGACCAAGGGGTCAGCAGGCCTCTCATGGGTGAATCATCACGCAGTGGATGATCAGGAGTTTCATGAGTCATCACTAAGAATCAACTTGATAGACTTGATAGGACAATCCAACATAATCCAACCATGTCCGACCACAAGTAGCTTCATATAAGCTGGACCGTGGCCTACGCAAACTCGAACTGTCAACTGTGTGGTCATATCATGTCATATCCAGGACCACCAAACCAAGGAATGACGGGCTTCCCAATTCTTACAGCAGGTCCTGGATATGACCACAGTAGGTTTGGTGGTCCAAGACCTACCAAACTGCCGCAGGCTGCCGCAGGCTCCAAAACCAAACCTGCTCATTGGGAGGTCTTCGAGCAGCATCTATGGAGGTCCCTCTTCTTACCAACCAAATACTGGTTGGTGGTTTCAAACATTTTCTATTTTCCCTAGTGATTGTAAACAAATGGTTGGTTGACTAATATTGTTCACAGGGGTTGAAACCACCAACCAGAATACTAATCATTACTGTAATCAAAAAACTATCAACGTATCAACTCAAAACGTAGCTATTAAGGCTATTAAGCTATTTATGAATACACAGCTATCACTCAATATCCCCTATTGGCACATTATAAACCATCAATCTACCATGCCTTCACAAGAATCGATTCTCCATGCTCCCAATGACCATGACTCTCTTCACATATCGAACATCAGGCGGAGCGAAACCGCAGGCACTGCAGTCGACCGGTGTTTGTTTGGGTTTGGGACCACGGCTACGATGTGTCTCCTGTTTGGTGGGGAGCAGCCAGCAAGACCGAGTTGTTGAGCATCCTAGTTAGCTGCAGTTCATTGTTGACCCCCCAGGTTATCTTCAGGGGTTTGACCGCCATGATAGCAGTGACCCGTTTGACACCAGTTTTGAGCGAGGACTGATAGCCAGACTGGGATATTTGATTACAAGTATTCTTGATTTCCCTGTCTCTAAGATTAGCAGAGCAGTGTAAACACCCTTGACTGTATTAGAGGTACTACCAAGTAGAGAGATGTGTCGGAAAATCCATGGAAGTCCTACACATCAACCAACATAAGGGGCTGCTCTACCAGGTCTTCAGCATCGCAACTGCTCCGGGGTACCCGGACAGGATACACAACTGGGAACACCGTATGAGCAACCGTACTCCAACATGGAATGCCACGGCTCATGGTTGGCCTTGGTGTTCTTCAAGTGTCCATGTTTGAACATTACTTTTCTTGATTCTTCTTGCTGGAGAACATCATTTTTGGGCCTGGTTGAACCATCATTTTTTGCTGGTTCAACCACCATTGCCGCTTCAACTACCGTTTCTGCTGGTAAAACCACAATTTTTGTTGGTGATATCCAATTCTTGGGGCAGCAATATATATTCAGCTTGAGCCTGCGCCTGCCTGGCAGGTTGGCGTCACATGTGACTAGGACGACCTTGGCACTTGCCTGGGCTATCCTGGTGGTCATGATTTTGTTGTTGCTTAACAAGCTCAAGAAGTATATACATTTGATTGCCAGGTTTACGTTAATTATGATCCATCATGAAGCATTGTTTTCTTCATGCCTTGATCCACACTAGTCGTAGGTTGATTCTTCCCATTCAGCAGTTGCCAAGCGCCATTGTCTCACCCCTCCCCAGCGTGCCCGGCGAAAGAGAGCCGGACGCATGGCGCGTAGCTCGGAATTTTTGGGTGAGGAGTTGCAGAGTGAACAATTCACCATGTTAATGAAGCACGTCTTTACGTGGTTGTTGCTCTTTCTTATCCTATTGTTGCTTGATGTTTTGGTGTGTTGATTCCATCACCCAGAGAAATCACATTTAAGCACTCACTGATGTGAGAATTGCATAGCATTGCCCGTATGGGTGTTTCCGGAGCCATGAGGAAGGTTCAAAACTATTGACTTGCCTTGTCAACATGACTATATTTTGTTCGGCGGATTTTGTTTGGTGGAACCCTCATTGCTATGGATATGCCCATGCTCCCTCAACGCATGCGAGAAAAAGTGAGAGCCTGGAGCTGTTTGGCGATGATGTTGGCAGCTATACATCGTTGCTGTTGCCATGAGTATGGCTGTCATGTCCATATCAGGATCACTAATAATTGTCTAGCCATACACTATATATACCACTTGATTATATCAAATGTTGCTAAGAATGTCGCTTGATTCGAGTGATCTTTTGTATATCCCTGCGGTTGGCTGCCGAATCTCCTTGTTGTGCACAGTTCGATGACTGGAAGACCCCTTCTCCTGGCACAGCTGTTCAGGCACCTGATGGGCAGATCTTACAGGAGGGCATCAGCGAAGCGGGCGCACTCTGTAGCTGGATTGCTCCTTGGTGGTGCCACGTGGGGGGCGCTGGTGGATGGACAGCCGCAAGCGCAACATGGGGACTTGGACAACTGGTTTGCAACGGCCTAGAACAAGTGGTCAAGCACGTTTGATACTTGGATGATCAGCAATGTAGCTAGGCTCACGGTGACAAACACGGACACTGGGGATGCGCTGAGCTTTGTGTAGTCGCTCTTGAGGTACCAGTGAGTCAATTCAACAATGAGTTCCCCCAATATCCCCCAATATCAGTTTTCAGAACTGCTGATTGACTGTCAAAAGGGATTGATTGACCCATAAAAGATCAAGGGAAGTTAAAATGGTTAGACGATCAGCCCTTTTAAGTAAGATTCACCCCATATGTCTGAGATCGAGTTAATCATAGTTGCTGCCAATTCCCTGTTGTAACAACGACCACTGAGCGTCATGATGACGCTGCTGTTGCTTCTCCCATCGCGGGCGTCTTCTGGAGAGCAGCCAACTGGCCTCAGTTCAAGCCTGGCTTTGTTGCTATACAACTGACCACGGACCGAGCTTGTGACTTCAACTCCCGAAATGCAGCCGCACTTTGACACGGCATCGTTTGTGGTTGAGTGCGACTCGTTGCGGTCGATCACATGATGATTAAATAGGTTTCCACCATCAACAGGAATGGTGATGGTTCAACGGAATCATCCACCTTGATCCTCAAACTATTGTATTGGACAACATCCAGCACCAACCCAACGCGTGAATTTCTAAATCATGGTGGCAGCTATGATCCATGATCAATATCATTTGATTCATCTATACAATATTCTCCATCAATCTCAGCTAATTACTAGCTATTCTCAGATGCAATTCATCAGATGCCAAATTGATAGCAATTCAGTTTTAGAGAGTTTCAGGAAAGGCAAACATAATTCACTGGCTGATGGTTTCGATCACTTTCTTTTTTTTCCACATATGTACTGATGATTGGTCGGTTGACAGACGCGCGTATGTTTCACGACGGGGTGGTGAAGCACCACCAGCCAGTAATGATCTCTATTAGCCACTATAACTGAACTATGACCACTATTAAGCACTATTCACCAATAATGATCAATTATTAGCCACTATTAACCACCATTAATGGACCATGCACCATTGATAATGGCCAATAGTTGGCTAATAAGCATGGTTGATTAACCATTATTCGCGAATTTTACTATTAGACAACTATTGATTGGTTAATCAAATTGCTGATGACTATTAGCCATACTGATAGCGCCATTATTACTATTAGCCATTTACCATTGATTGGCGCCATTCTAAGCGCCAGCGATCGTCAACACGCACGAGCTTCATCACGGTACCCAGGCCACTGGGACCTCGTACGCATCACAGCAGGCGACGAAGCGGTCGTGGTTCCGCGGTTTGGACGTTGAGTTTCGGAGGTGAACGGATGGAAGCTGAAGGTAAATGCTAACACAATGATGAATGTGAATGAATATGGATGAACGAAATGGTGAATGTGGATGAATATGGATGAACGCAATGGTGAATGTGGATGAATATGGATGAATATTGGTTATTTGAGGGTTAATTGATGGGTAGTTGAGGGTTGATTGATGGTTATTTAGTGTTATTGATATGATTAGCAGCAGCAATTGCCCAGGGATTGTTATTTTTGGATATTTTTGGTAAGGGTTGCAATCATTATCAAGACTGTGATTTTGGCATCATGATATGATGAATTGATGGTTGACCGACGGATGATAGATATCTTATGTTTGAATCAATAGTTCGTCTATGTATTTACTACGTGCTGTATACAAACATCAGCAAGAATTGGTAAATTAAAGGCCCTGATCCCGAACAGTTTCGGGATGTGAACACAAGAGGTAAGGGGTTGACCCACAGGAATACATTTATTTTTTCCTGTTAAAGACATGGATACGCCCAAAAATGACTCCGACAGGGATACGACCAAATGGTTGATGCTTGTTCATGAGCGTTGATACTGGGGCGTCACTGTACCCACAATGGGAAGGCAACAAACAGCAATGTTGAGCGTCCATGACACTGTAGAGTGGAAGGGAGTTTGCCATGTCCCATGATGCAAACATTCAAGACCCTACAAGGGGCCGTTCTGTGTGGGACTATCCCGCAAGTGATGCTTTTGATGGAAAAAGCAGCCCGTCCCAGTTGATAATTGTAGTCCCATTGTTGTGCTTCATCATTCCATCAACACTGGAGGAACAGTAGAGATATGACTTTGTCTCTTGATTTATCACCGTGAATTGCTTATAATTGCTTGCTCAACCATATGGCAGTTTCTCAAAATAGGGGTACCCAAATCATCCTCATATAAACCATTTCCAGTAGTAAACCTACCATTTCAGGGGTCTCCATTTAGAGAAACTACCATATCAACCGTAGAGACTTCGCCACTGGATGAGTCAGTTCATCAGACACTTAAGCAACTGAGGCTCGGGGCACTGTCAACTCTCTGCATCTCGTTGTTTTTTTTGGTAAAGGGACACGAATGATGATCAGTGATCAGTGGATTAGTGGATAGTAAATGGATCTAATATGATCTGATGAATGGATCAAACCATTGGCAATTGTTGAACAATGTGAATTTGATATGATTTTGGACAGCGCACCTTTGGGAATACCTGGTACACGATTCCTAAACGGCAACTTGGAGATTTGTTTTCACCAAAGCGTTCAAACTTTCGACTTGAAGGCTGAACCGTGCAAATCCGTTCCCTAAGTAACAGAGGTTCGGCCCTATCCAGCCCTTGATCTTGGACCCAAGCAGCTGAACATGCTAAGAATAGCTTCAGCTTCTAAATGGGATGCCAGAGATAGCAGATTCCTCCAAAACCTCAGGGTGGCAATGGCTACCAACCATTTTTAAGCGTGTCCGAGACCACCATTGGTTTCTTTGACATGTTTCAACAAGCAGCAGTTGAAACCCACAACAAGCATCAACAAGCAGTAGTGAAAACTCGCCGACACAGGTTTAAAAGCTGCTTGGCCCATCCCGCTGCTGCAGTGCCCGATGATGCCCTTCTTCATCTACTACTCGATGTTTGGTTTTCAACGAGTGGGCGACATCATTTGGCAGGTGGGACCTCGGAGTTGTTGGAAGTCTACTTGCTGAATGGTGGTCCTCGGTAGTACTGGCAACAGACCCAGTCATTCATGGGTTTTCCATGCGGTTTCCCATGTTTTTTTCCATGGTTTTCCATATACGTTTTCCCACGTTTTTCCATGGTTTTCCATGCGGTTTCCCATGGTTTTCCACGGTTTTCCTATGGGTTTCCATGCCATTCTTTACGCTACATTGTAACTTCGCAAGCAGCATTCACGAATTGGACATGGCTGGGCAATGCCATCCAACTAAATGATGAGTCACTCCTTGTGGTCGGAGGGAAGCTAGGCATTTGCACGCAAGATGCACGCTCGAGATTCTGCGAC